>JAGDYQ010000010.1:6546774-6564274 GCA_021962125.1 Bulinus truncatus | reverse complement strand
GGCCCGTCCCTCCTTCTATCCCCCCCTACAATCCCCCCCCCACACCCACCTTCTTGCTGCATATCACTCAATCCCAGTTGTCGCAGATGAAAAGACTAGGATCGAGGTACAGTGGCGGTGCATGTGTCTGTTGTTGCCGCTGCCACCACCACCACCGCCGCTGCTGTTGCCGCTGCTGCTGACGTTGATTGTTTGAGTAAGGGTGGGGAAGTGTTAGATGTGAAGAGAGAACAATAGTGTGTGTGGGGGGGGGGGGGGCAAGCGGTGCACTTTTAGTGTCTGTAAGTGTGTTCGTGTGTGTGTGTGTGTAGGGACAAGGTGGGTGTGATGGTAGTGAATGTTATGACGCACGTGAGTACATGCATGATGGGGTTGATGCCACATAGGCATGCAGGTGATGGCGGATGTGGAAATACATTTTACGATGGTTTATCTGGGGGGGGGGGGCATACGAGAGTAATAATACTTATGTTCATAAAGGGCATACCTGTAAATAATCGTATTGTTAATAAAGGGCATACGTTACTAAAGATAATACATGTATTGCCCCGGGAGAAGCCATTCCGAGCGAGTTAGGGCGCTACGTCCGGGGCGTACACATTTTGAGCTGTTAAAGTATCTGTAGTCAGAGCAGTTGTTATGGACGGGTATAATAAGCAATGGTCTACCCCCGTCCCCCTCCAGATTTCTTATTCTCCAGGCTACACAAGTAGAGCCAAGTCTAGACCTGTCCTATTACTTCCTCTCCACTGTTCTCAATGCTTCTCTCTCTCTCTGTCTCTCTATCTCTCTCTATCTCTCTCTCTCTTTCTATCTCGCTCTCTCTCTTTATCTATCTATCTATCTATCTATCTATCTATCTATCTATCTATCTATCTATCTATCTATCTATCTATCTATCTATCTATCTATCTATCTATCTATCTATCTATCTATCTATCTTTCTCTCCAATGGCTTTAAGTTCTTTCTTTCTCAATTGATCAATCCACAATGAGCCTATAAATAAGTCTATGCCCCACCCTCTCCACGCACCCCCCTCCCCCTCCGATACCCAAGACCTAAGTACAAACAACTGTAGTGGTAGGGTGCTATAAAAGTCAGCTACAGTCTCGTGTAAAAGGTTACAATGGAAGTCGCAGGCAGATCCGTAGATTGCTGACGAGGAGCCCTGTGCCAGTAACATTTTTTTTGGCGCTTCTCCGAACCTGAAAAGATTAACAGCGCTCTTTTCGGAACCCTTTCCTACTTCGGCGCCCCGCACGGCCGCACAACCCGCAGCACCCTTACTACGCCCACGGGTTGCAGGGCCCACTAAAGGGAAGAAGCTACCATAGCTGCTGGTAGGAATATAAAGTAGGAATCATTACGATTGTAGATGTGTAGGGCCACTAGTGTATCAATGGATGCTTTGAAGTGAGGTTGCCAAATAATTTGTAACAATTAATCAGTTAAAAAGCAAAACAACAAATTTAATTAACTTCGGTCTTTCGTTTGTCATTGTTTACATGTGGGTCGCGTTATCGCCAAACTTTGAGAGCCACTGACGTCGGGAATTTGAAAGTTGATGCTACGATTACCAGATGTTGGACTTATGCCAGATAAACTATGAAACTAAAAAAAAAACAAATAAATATGCATGCAATTATAAATTGCAATGAGATATAAAATGACGAATCCACTTAATTTTTTTACACACCAGCAACCCCCCCCTTACGGAATAATTACCTCAAAGCTAATTAGATTTATTATTTTTTATTTCAATTCCAAAATGTATTTCTCGAAATTTTAAATCTGATGACATAAACGATGCGATTCTCGAGCTGCATCGAAAATTCTGTATTACTGCGCATGTCAGTGCCAAAGATATAATATAGTTTATTTTTCATGGCAGATGCAACACGGCTTTTTTTGGAAGTGTATAGTCCACTAGAGTCTGATAGCCCTTACAAGTGGGCACTTACTGGTCAATAGGGTTCACAGAGATGCCCGCGGTGGGAAAATGACCAAGATCTTTTCATGTACATGATATTAAGCAGGGAGAAGAAGAAGAAAAAAAAAATGGAGGGAGGGGGGGTGGGCAGGGAAAGGTGGGAGAAGGGGGATGTAAGGAGGAGATTGCTGTGACCCGGACTCAAACGATCATTATGACCTTAAGTGACCACTGATTACGTAGCACGTTTTTCTCCCGCTTTGAAATAGTAGTTAGATAAGAAAGAATGACGAATGGCCGAATCTATCTATCTATCTATCTGTCTGTCTTTAACTTTCTGTCTGTCTGTTTATTTGTTTATATATATATATATATATTTTCTTTTAAAAGTCTACTCAAAGTCTGTCAGTCTGAAATTCATCAAGTTAATATGACATATTTGTCTATGACATAATGTGTCATATATTCTCTACTTTAATTCCTCTAGTCCAAGTTTACTTTGGTTCCTTTTTTTTTTTAAGTGACCTACGAGCAAAATATTAGCCCACCATACCTACGCTAAAGTTAGTTGGAAGTTAAAGCAATCTAACATTTCTGTAAATGAAAGTACTATAATTAAAAGTCACGAAAAGTGAAAGTTATAGTGGTTGAGAGTTAAAGGACATGAAAGTTACTGAAATAAATATTATAATAAATGAAATCTATAAATTAACGAAAGTTATAGTCAATAATATTTCTTTCCGTTGTTACTCTCAAATGACGAGATTGTTTATGCATATTTTTTAAAAATTAAAATCCAGGCATTTTATTCTGGTATCCCTCATGTTGCCCGTAGTTGTCATTAACGAGTGTACCTCTTCCACTTTTCTAGCCATCCCCCCCTGCCCCTTCCCTTCTCATCAGCTCACACCGTGAATCGGAAAGGTAGCCGGTGATAAATGCCTGGTGCACGAAGTGACCTGATGAGGGGGTAGAGGGGGGGGCGTTAGAGAGGAAAGGTCCAGTGGCCGTCTGGTTACTCAGGCAAAACATTGATGGAAGTGTTGCGTGTGTGTGTTTGTGTGTGTGTGTGTGTATAAGTGTGAGTAGATTTTGGGTTTGAGAGTGCTCGGCATAGTGAAGGTCACGGTGAAGAATTGTGTACGCTCCTGGAAGATATCCTCTAGCGCCCTCTTCCCCCCTCCACACACACACCTCTTGTGAAGTAAGATGGAGTGCTGACATATGTCATAACAGTGGTGTGTGTGTGTGGGGGGGGGTTGAGACAAACTCACGTGACCCCTGTGGTCAGGTCATCTCAAGACAGTCAATGGTCACTCACAGACCACCACACCGCATTATCGAGTCGAACTAAACCTGTCATTTAAGTGCAAATGGGGTGATGATAATACAGTTTTCACCAGGCCCATCATAACGCACGCACAAGTCATTCAGTGCAGTATTTTAAAATAAAGACAATGGGTGGGGGGAGGGGGGTGGGGTGGAGTCTGGGAGGGAGGGGGAGGGGGGGTGGTTGACGCCGGAGCTGTATCGTCGTTTGATCTTCTCGATCACAAATGTACTCTCCGTTTTCTCATCCTCTTTTCCATCACGTGTAGGTTCCCCTCCCCCCCTCTTACTGCCCCCCCCCCCCAATACCTATACGCACTCTACAAAGTCGGCGGAAAGGGAAGGGGTGTGGGGGTGGGGGGGTGGGAGGGTTGACTGATAGAGTTGCCCCCCCCCGAGAGCAGCGGGGGGCGGGCCGCGCCCGCGCGCGCAGGCCCACACCCCCCCTAACCTTCCCAAACCGCGGACCGGCGGGCGGTTTTTTTGGTTGGGGGGGGGGGGGGCCGGCGGGCGGCGTTTTTTTTTTTTATTACCAAAAAAAAAAAATTCTAAAAAAAAAAAAAAAATAAATTTAATAAAAACGGGCGGGGGGACTGCCGCCCGCCCAAGTGGTAAAAGTTGTTTGGGGGGGCGGGGCGGGGAATGTAAAAAAACCCGCGGAGGGAGGCGGACGCTAAATTTCAAGATCCGCACACCTCTGCCCCCGACATCATCGACTTGATTTTTCACGTTGAAATGTGAAACAAAAACCAAAATAATAAAAAAAAAAAGGAGAAGAAAAACTGCTTGGGGGTGGGAGGGGAGTGGAAGAAGTGGTTAGAAATCAGGAGAAACATTTGGCTCTAGACGTTCAATACTTACGGAGGGATACGCCCCATGGATTGGTTCAAAGGTTAAGCCGCCCTTTTTTTGCTTACAAATAATCATGAGCTACTTTTCAAACCAACGTTTGTAAAGGATGAGTTGTTATAATAATAATAGGGTGATCTATATATTGGAGACCCTTAGTCGATACTGTGTGTGTGTGGGGGGGGGGGAGGAATTAATAGTACTGAACGTACCGCATAAATATTAAATGAGAGTTCATTAAAGTAAACGAATAATCGCAATTTTTAACTGTTGGTCTAGTAATCACTCAGATAACTGAGTTAAATCTAAATACAGAAACTAGCGCACAGTAATAAGTCCGCAAAAATATAAAATTTTCAAATCAATATATGTAGATACTGAAAAAACCCCAATAGTACATCGATTTCAACTTGTAAAAAAAAGTTTAATAAAATACTGCATGGTTACTTTTAAGATATATTGTACGTTGTTACGGTGTTACGGGGGGGGGGGGAATCAATGTCCCTTCCAACAAATCGTATGAAATAAATATAATTCCTCAATGCCGTGTCGCTGACTGGTGAATTTGGTGACGCGATGTGTTTTGTTGTTCAGCTTCGTTCCTACGACAGTTGTGTTGTTGTTGTAGAGATTTTTAAAATGGCTGTTCACGTAGATATGGATCAATGAACATTACTATTACGAAAATCGATTCACACATTTTTTTAAAATGGATTGATTTGTGTTTGTGTCTTTTTTTTTGTTGAAAGACATGCTTAAAGAAGAAATTTCACTACAAAGAAGTTGTGTGTGTGTGTGTGTGTGTGTGTGTGAGTGTTTTATGACGCCTTTGTTTGAACAAATTTTAAATTGACAGATTCAGTTTGAAACTTTATTGTGAATAACAAAGATTGGATAACAAGAGAGTGACAGGTGTGAGGATGGATGGACAGGGTAGACAAACAGGTGGGTGGGCAGACAAACAATCAGAAAGGGCGGACATACAGGTAAGGTGGGTGGGCTTGTAGGCAGACAACAGACACAAAAACATGTGGGTGATTAGGAGGGGGCGCGGAAATAGACAGACAGAAGAAGAGGGTGGATTGACAAATACGGCATGAGTGTAAACAGATTGTTCAAGATCAAAATAATTAGAAATATAAGCACCGCCAGTATACATCTAACCCTAACAGCTCAAAACCCCCATCCCATACCCAGTGGCGTAAACCATATAATATTATATGTAAAAATATACCATTTGACGCCCCTATGTGAGTAGCGCCCGGGGCACGATGCTCCCCTTGTCCACCCCTCACTACGCCAATGCCCCTACCTCAAGCTATTGTTTTGCACCCACCGTACTCCCATCACACTCCCCCCCCATCATTACGACTGTGGCGGGGAAAGGAGGGGAGTGGGGGGCGCTGGGGGGTGCGAGTCAGTGAGAACTTGTTCTTTCAGTCTACTCGATGTCAGGCTTTTGTCTTAATGTCAATGACACATGTGATTCTGTAAGTCATTTCTAGCGGGTCCAGTTCTACCAGGGGACTTTTAACTGGCCTTGAGTCACCGTGGTAAACAAAAGACAACCTTTGTAGAGAGACAGCTGTTAACTGTTTGACCCCCCCCCCCCCCACTTTATATGGTCTTAGAAAGTTCCTACAAAATTAGATAAATTAAAGCAAGATAATAAACTCTTCTGTATAAACAGATAATAACATTACATATGATATATATATATATATATATATATATATATATATATACATACATACATACAAGTATTGCTGACTTACTAACAGGATATCAACTAAATATGGTAGCATATTGACATAATACTGTCCTGTATCTACTTTCAAAATGCGATTGCTCATGTCAGACTTGTAACTCGTATGTCTATGTAAAACGCCCTACCCCAACACCCACCCCCAAGATGTATGTGTGTATAATACACATGTCTTTTGTGACTGAAAGAGAATCGGGAGGTTGATGTTGATAAATTCAGGCGTTGTAACAATGGGTGTGTCCATGATAGAAATGTTTGATGATAATGTAGGCCTACACGAGTACATCATACGTGCAGCTGGGGGTACAGCCTGGGGGTACAGCCTGCACTCAGCTGTTGGGGGTTTCGGGCAATGACCAAATAACATTTCGCTAAAGACAAAGCAAAAAAAAAAAATTCCTAAATAAGAAGTGTAAAAAAGAAAAAAACGGGAAATATTTTTTTTTTATTTCAAAGATTGATAAAAAAAGCAATAATTTCTACTCACTCAATATGTTCATTCTACTCACTCAATATGTTCATTCTACTCACTCAGTATGTTCATTCTACTCACTCAATATGTTCATTCTACTCACTCAGTATGTTCATTCTACTCACTCAATATGTTCATTCTACTCACTCAATATGTTCATTCTACTCACTCAATATGTTCATTCTACTCACTCAGTATGTTCATTCTACTCACTCAATATGTTCATTCTTCTCACTAAATATGTTCATTCTACTCACTCAATATGTTCATTCTACTCAATATGTTCATTCTACTCACTCAATATGTTCATTCTACTCACTCAATATGTTCATTCTACTCACTCAGTATGTTCATTCTACTCACTCAATATGTTCCTTCTACTCACTCAATATGTTTATTCTTCTCACTCAATATGATCATTCTACTCACTCAATATGTTCATTCAACTCACTCAATGTGTACATTTATGGATGAGACGAAACAGAAGAATGGATTAAGTAAAATATTTACAAAAAAAAAAAACAACTGAAACCAATTGAATGAATTTTTTTCTAAACACTTGCACGCCCTCTTCCGTAATAAAGCCAAGCGACGCACATGTTTCTAGGCTTATAAATAAAATAAAAAAAATGTTAGAAGACAAACAAATGGGCACATGTTGATTGTGAGTGTGGTTAGCCAAGGAGGAAACAAAATCATATATGAACAGGTCTGTCGTAAGATAAACTAGGGCACCTGACAATCTCCACCCAACTGACCCCCACCCCTCAACCCCCACCCTACCGTCCCATCCCAATCACACGCTCCTCACGCCAACTGCTAGATCATTACATAGCAACTTAACCTTAACTAACGGTGTGCCCCTGACTTGTGATCGATTTTCAACTTGCAGCTCCTCCCCTCCCCCACCCCCTCCATACCCCCATCAGCGGTGGCCCTTCGAACTAAAATTTCACCCGATGCGATGTTCGCCGGGCCTCTGGTAAAGTTTATTGTTTTCTATATATGTATCAGTGTCTTGCAAGCTAACAGCCATATAAATAAAACACTTCCTTCGGGTTCTTAGATAATAATAGGCTAACCAAGACTGAATGACGTCATCGCGCACGTGCTTCATTTCTACGCTAAGTACACACGTGTTAGCTGTACGTATAATTTTTTTTTTCTAATGAAATTGATAAAACATATCTTTTTCCCTATAACTCTTCACCCCCACCACCACACCCCACCCCTTCGCCCCTTTTGCCTTCTAAATCTCTTGACCCCTAGCTTGAAGACTTTTTTTTATTTTATTTTTATTTTCGCTTTCACTTTATTTCTGACGAAGTTTAAGATAATCTCCAAACTTATGGTAATGTTGGAGACTCGAGTAGATAACTCAAGTCACAGCAACAGGATGAGAGAGAGAGAGAGAGAGAGAGAGAGAGAGAGAGAGAGAGAGAGAGAGAGAGATTGTTGCTGTGGATGGATCGGACGGGGGTCCATGGGTTCAACGGTACGAGGGACATGGTCTACTTTCATTTTAGAGTCTTGAGCTTTTGGAGGCCCCGAGGGGTGGGGGTAGTGGAGGAAAAGGGGGGGGGGCGAACATTTGGATGTATAAAGCACTGTGATGTGGATATGGACAATATTTCATGGAATTTTAAGCCCATTGTATCTTTTAGATGTTACGCAACGGTATGCGTGATATGCGTAGAGTTAACAACATAATGACAGGTATGGTCAATCGTGGCTAGCCTTAACAGAATACGACATATGTCAAATACGACATTTGTCAAATACGACATTTGTCAAACACGACATTTGTCAAACACGACATTTGTCAAATACGACATTTGTCAAATACGACATTTGTCAAACACTACATTTGACCAGCGTTCGGCATAGACATCACTTGTTTTGCCACCAGCAATAGGGGTGGGTGGGATGACATTTCTATAACGTTTTTACTCTTTAGCGCCACTAGCCCCCCCCCGCCCCGAGGGGGGGGGGGGGGGGGGGCCCCTCCCTCTGTATGGGGGGGGGCCCCTCTAAAAAAAGAAAAAAGGGAAAAAGAAAAAAAAAAAAAAAAGGGGGCCCCTGTTGGGGGGTGGGGGCCCCCCCCGCTCACTAAGACCGGGCCACGGGCCTGCTAGGGGCACCACCGCGTCAGTTCGTGAAAGAAACAATACCAACAGCACACAAATCGCTCAGAGTGCGCCCGCGTACACATTATAACAGAACACACCCACACACACGCTTCACTCGGGCCGCGCACAGACGATATCAGTGGTCGCGCACAGACGATATCAGTGGTCGCGCACAGCTTTAGGTAAACTAAAAAAAGCATTGGTAAATAATCAGTCAGAAATCATTCTCTGGATTACAATGCTCCACTTTCCGTGCAGCAAGTGCAACACTTTATAAGTTGCAGAAGACCAGAAATTTGTATCGAAACATTCTTTTTTTTTTAACCAATTAAGAAGAAATCGCTGAACGGAAATACGTGGGCGTTTGCCCAGGAGGAGGAAGTACAGGGTGGGCGGTAGCCTCTTTGCTTTGTCAAGAATCAGGTTTATTTATTCCATTTTGTTTGTTTGTTTGTTTTCGTTTTATTGTTTTGATTCATTCCCTTTCAACGGCAACCATTCATCATTTCTGACACATGCATTAAAATATCAAAATTAGCTAAGCAATAACTAAAAATGATTACTAATTTAATGATAAATAACAATAAAAAATATATAAATAAATAAATAAATAAAGTAGCATTACTTCTTTATTTAAATTCTAAATATGTCATAAAAAAAACATTGAAAACATTGTTTCGATTTAGATTGCAGTTTGGCAAGTGCAGGTCTGGTCTGCCAGTTTTTTTCAGCGCTGTGAGTTTCGGGAGGCGTTATTACAAAAAGATAAAATTTTAAAAAAATAATCAAATCAGAGATTTCATATCGTGAATTTAATCATAAATAAACAATAAAAAAATCATAAATAAATTAAAAAAAATACTAACCCTACCAGTAACAGAATTGGGGTGTGGGTGGGGGTGTGGGTGTTGGTGGTTGTGGTAAGAGATGGAGGGGAGGGGGTTGTTAAGTGTGGGCGGAAGGAGGGAAGGAGGAGCCTGTTGCGAGGAATAGCTCACCTGCAAACATGTCGCTCCACTTCCTCTTCCTCCACCTCCTTCCTCCCCCTCCCCCTAACTCTTCATTACATTCACACCTTGCTCGGGTCAGAACAACCCTGGATGCCCCTGTGTTCGCCAACATGCCAAGTACACACACACACACACACACACACACATACACACACAAATACACACACAATGTACAGTGCGCATCTTACGGCATTTTTTAAGAAAAAAACTCATTTTTCTCAACCAAATTTTCACCCCCATCTTCTGTGCTCTCTATTCCATTATCAGTCCTATCTGGCAAGTATTTCTGTTTTGGCTCGTCTTTTTTTTCTTTTTTTATTTGCTCCCATCCGATACCTGGCCACGGACTTCATTCATACGACGATAGATATACTAAGGAGGGCAAAGGTTAACTCATCTCATTTAAACGCATAAGGTGGAAAGGAGATGGTTGGGGGTAACTAGAGACAGGAGAGCGGGGAAATGGGGGTGGGGGGTGGGGGTGGAGAGGGGGAAAAAGTGAGATTTCTTGAAATAAAATGAGCAGCCCAATTCTTGGAAAAACTAGTAATCCATTTTAAAAATAATAATTTTAGAAACATTGTGTTACTCTTATTATGTGTGTGTGTGTGTGTGTGTGTGTGTGTGTGTTGTGGTGAATCTTTCAAGGTGGCTCGCCACATGTAAACATTGTCTCCAAATGTCTCCACTTTGTCCAATGCTGGGTCAATGACGAACTAGACTATGATGACGTAAATGAGATCGACACTTCAAGCTGCAATAACGGAATTTTAAGTTTTCATTTTTCTCATATCTATTTACTGTATTTTCAACTTTAAAAAAAAAAAAAACTTTTTTGAAATGGAATTAATTAGACTTTCTGAAAAATACAAATACGATAGTTACAGAACTAATTACATTTTCTATTTTATGTGGACATTGGTGTAAATCTTCGGTTTTAGCTTGACAGGAAGTAATATCCATGAGAGTTGGTGATTCGGAAATGTAAATATGTAAACAATACAGACGTGTCAGTATAGGAATGTACAGGAGTGGGCACCAATTGTAGGTTCAGAAAGGTGTTGTGCAGTTTGTTATATGTGTAGTAGATATGTGTTGTTCCGAGAGAGATTCTGTAGACAGGTATATGTCTAGAGGTATCCTATAGACAGGTATTATGTCTAGAGGTACCATGTAGACAGGTATTATGCCGGAAATTATTCCGTTGACAGGTATTATGCGGGAAGATATTCTATAGAAATGTATTATATCAAGATATATTATGTAGAAGGTAAGTGCCGATAGGCATTTTGCATATAGGTACTATGCCTTTAGGCATTCTGCTTTTAGGCACTATGCAAAAGGTATTCTGCATATTGGTAGTTTGCTGGCCCAGTGTTAGTAGACAGGTATTACACCTGAAACAGTGCCGAACCTAGGGATTTGGGGGCCCTTGGCCTCTTTAGGGGGCCCCTGCATTTTGATATTCGACACCATGATATCAGATAATGTACTTAGCATTTAATGTGAAAAAAAGTGTGGCCCCCCCTCAAGCTGGGACCCGGGGGGGGGGACTTTCGAATTTGGACCACCCCCATCCCCCCACCCTATGTACGCTTCTGACCTGTAAGTATTCTCTAGGTAGGAATTATAGTTTTTCTTCAGGTAAGTTTTTTTTTTGCCTAAAATGTATCCTCCAGGGTAAAGGTATTATGTAGGTTTAGGAGAAGCATACCGCTGACTACATCCATTAAGCCATGTATGCGTCGAAGAGAGAAAAAACAACAACAACAACAACAGCAACAACGGCCATCTTTACAACTTGCAAATGGCTGGCATCCGGGCTAAAAGAGACAGCGCGCGCACACACGCATAAGATATTTGCACGAAGCAGGGGAAATGCAGCAGGTAGACATCACAAAGACGTTTTTGCAGATCAAAAGACTTTTGCTCAACTCCATCTTCTCCTCCCCTCCCCTTTCCCGCCCTTCCTCCCTCCCCTCCCCTTAATCATACACTCTTCCTCTCCCCCCTCCACCCCGCCCCCTCCACCCTTCTCTACTCCTTCAAGAATCTGTTGTGATGACAGAGGAAGATATTAAAAAAAAATATGGAGAAAGACATTCAAAGGCATTAGACTGCTTCTCCCGACCTCTTGCCATTATCATGTCTGTTTTGCTGACACAAATTCTTTATCTGCGACCCTCCCCCCCCCACCCCCAATCTGATCTAGGTGGAAGTAACTGTTAATGATCGCTTAAATTAAAAAAAAAAAACTGTCTTAGTCTTCCACCACCCCAGTGAAAAAAAAGACCCCACCCCACCCAACCTCCCTTTCCCTTTCCACCTATAACTCCCGGACTTTTGAATCTTTTTTTTTTTTTAAATGTACATTGTTTTAAAGTGAACTTATCGCCCCCCACCCCCCAAATGCTTTTTCATGGAAAAATGGCTTTAGCTTACTGTGGCACTAAGAACATCCACCCTTTCTTTTCTCATAGCAAGTAGCTCCCCCCCCCCTCCGGCCCCTCACCCACTCCCATTCCTCCCCCCCATCCTAAACCTCCCAACCCTTGCCCCCCCCCCCATCTCCTTTTTGGCTTCACTCTGGCGCTAATTTCCTGAAAAACCCAGCTGTGCAAATAATTGTCATGGTAATACTTGGAGAGTTGTCTGCCTCTGGATTAGCCACGTCAAAATACAGACTTGACACAGTCAAGGGGTAGACAATAACCAGTGCCTAAAGTGATTTGTTCACTAAAACTCGGGAGGCTGTGCCACTTCTCTCCCCTTTTATTTTCATTGGTATATACGAAAAAAAAATGGCCGGAAAGAGAAATATTTTTTAACAGTGAGGGGGGAAAATGTTCAGTTTAATGAAGTGAACAAAATGCAACAAATTCATTTTTTTTCCCCCAGGTTAATTTTTTTTTTTTTGGAAAATTTCTTTATTGAGTATCATTTATTAAATATCTATGAACGTACTATCTGTTCTTTATGTTCATTAAATATCTATGAACTTATTATCTATTCTTTATGTTCATTAAATATCTATGAACATATAATCTGTTCTTTATTAAATATCTATAAACTTATTATCTTTTCTTCATTAAATATCTATGAACTTATTATCTTTTCTTCATTAAATATCTATGAGCGTATTATCTGTTCTTTATGTTGATTCATGTTGATGATATAATGTCAGGCAAGTCTAAGTAAAAAAAAATGAAAGTGCATTCATTCTTAAGAATTATTGTTTTTTCGGAAGAAAAACACAGGTGTACTCTTGAACACACCAACACCAATTCAATAACACATCATCAATACACAAACACCAATTCAATATCAAACGTTGGAAATCATTTCATAAGGATCGGAAACTAAACCATGTTTATACCCGTGAACATAGAAACTTCATTTTTTGTTAAATAATCATTTAAATGTCCATCTTTTATACACTATAAACTACTAGAATCTTGGCTAACAATTTAGGCGCCCTGTGCAAGTTACAGTTTTGGCGGCTTGTGCGAGTTAGTTTTGGCGGCTTGTGCGAGTTAGTTTTGGCGGCTTGTGCGAGTTAGTTTTGGCGGCTTGTGCGAGTTACAGTTTTGGCGGCTTGTGCGGGTTACAGTTTTGGCGCCCTCCTCCCAATCTAAAAAGTGCAAAAACATTTAAATTCTGGCCCTTCCTAGTTAGGTGCTTTGTGCGGCCGCACAACCCGCACTACCCTTCAGTAATAAAACCACCAATGGGGCGGTTTCGCAGCGCCCCATTCTTTCATCCCCCCTCCCCCCTCCCACCATATCCGTGAGTGCGATGGCCATGGAGACATAATGTATGTCACTGGGACTCGTCGGGAATCGAACCCGGAACCTAAAGGCATGGAAGTGTAGCTGCAGCACGAATATCCGGTTCGAAACATTTAAATTGTATAAACATAGATAATATTTTTAGCTGCAGCAAAGGACCAGCGGTAACCTCAGCCATCATCGTTTTGTGTGGTACAAACATCGACGTGTGTCTAGGGTAGGAGTATTGTATTTAGGTATGTGTCTGTATATCATGGGTGCTCAGCCTCATCACAATATTGAACGTTCTACCGTAGTTAGGAGACAGCCATGTTGATTAACATCACTATAACTGTTTTAATGAATATGTATTGATATATATATATATATATATATATATATATATATATATATATATATATATATACTAGCTGTACCCTGCTAAACCTTTGCATAGAGTTATATTCCCTTAGGTTTGATGTGTAGGTTAGGTTATTTTGGGTTTCGGACAGATCTGATTTTTTTCATAATTTTTATTACTATTGTTTACGTTTGACGAATTTTTAAACTGGAATACTGTTGTATTAACTCTTTACTTTCGATTTAACGCAGAACCCACACCGCTATTATATATATATATATATACATACATATATATATATATATATATATATATATATTCTGATATACATGGTTATTATTTGGAATGTATGAAATAGTTGGCCTTTGAAGTTTATATTGTTTCATTTTATTTATTTCCAGCAATATATGAGGATGGTATTCTTATGGAAAGTTCCAATTTTCGAGTAGAATAATAATAATAATAATAATAATAATAATAAAGACAGCAACAAAAGAATGTTGTTTTTGTTTGTCTGTAATTGTCAACAGACATTTAGCATTTAGTGATTCTAATATTGTACATCCGCCTTTGCACTTTTCTCTCAACCCCCCAACTGGCCTTCCCACTCTCTCTCTCTCTCTCGCTATTGTCTAAATAGTCTTAACTTCTTTCTCACACCCCCGCCATCCTCCATACCCTCCCCCGACCCGTCCTCCCCGTCCCCTCATTCCTCCGTACAGTTCTAATTGCATTAGCAGGCTTGGCTTATTGCTAAATCACTTGCGGCAGGGGGGATAGAAAGAAAAGAGAAGAAAGAATTAAAAAAGAGAGAGAGAGAGAGAGATAAAATGCAAAGGAGAGGACGAGAGGAACGAAAAGATATCAGAAAGGCAGAAGGATGCACAGAGTGTAGGAGTCAAGTGAACAAACATCTAAGCCCCGGAGCGAGTGGGGGTCCGTCTTTTGATGGGTGATTATAAGCCACTGTAAAATATAATCTTCAAATAGTTTTTTTCGAGTTCTTAAGAGCAAAACAACAGCATCTGTCAATAGAGAACTTTCACAACCTTGATGTTTGAAAATTTTTTTTTAGCATTATGTTATATACCCTCTCTTTCTTCAATCAGTTTGATAAAGGAAGACCCTGGGATGGGGGGGGGAGGGTTAGGGGGTAGAGTGAAAGGGAGTAGAGTAAGGAGGTGCATTCTGGTGCAAAAGAAAAAAAATAATACCGTTATTGGGGAGGGTCGGGTGTGTAAAAAAAAGTCAGTGGACTGTGAAGCAGTGGATTTTGGAGAATTGACGGAGAGAGAGAGAGAGAGGGGGGGGGGGGAGGAACATGAACTAAACAGAAAAGACATTGCTACATATGATGTGATTGGATTTGTTCTCAGACTGACTTTAGAGTGGGGGTGGGGGGGCGTAATATTGAGAACTGAGGGGGGGATTGTACATTTGAGCGTGTGGTGTGTAAGTGTGTGGTGTGTGAGTGTGTGGTGTGTGAGCGTGTGGTGTGTAAGTGTGTGGTGTGTGAGTGTGTGGTGTGTGTGAGTGTGTGGTGTGTGAGTGTGTGGTGTGTGAGTGTGTGGTGTGTGAGTGTGTGGTGTGTGAGTGTGTGGTGTGTGAGCGTGTGGTGTGTTAGCGTGTGGTGTGTGAGCGTGTGGTGTGTAAGTGTGTGGTGTGTAAGTGTGTGGTGTGTGTGAGCGTGTGGTGTGTAAGCGTGTGGTGTGTGAGCGTGTGGTGTGTAAGTGTGTGGTGTGTAAGTGTGTGGTGTGTGAGTGCGTGGTGTGTAAGTGTGTGGTGTGTGAGTGTGTGGTGTGTGAGTGTGTGAGTGTGTGGTGTGTGAGTGTGTGGTGTGTAAGTGTGTGGTGTGTGAGTGTGTGGTGTGTGAGTGTGTGGTGTGTAAGTGTGTGGTGTGTGAGTGTGTGGTGTGTAAGTGTGTGGTGTGTGAGCGTGTGGTGTGTGAGCATGTGCTGTGTCAGTGTGTGGTGTGTGAGTGTGTAAGCAGTGGGTTGGGGTGCGGTTAAGGAATTGTTATGTAAGACAGGTTTGGGGCGGAAATGAAGGTAAGATAGACGAGGTTGGGGAGTTTAACTTGAAATAATTTTCTCTCTCTCTCTCTCTTCTCTGTCTTTCTCTTTGTGTGTTTGTGTATGTGTTTGTGTCAAAGATTTACAAGGTTTCTATAAAAAAAATATGAAAGATACATATTAAAAACATCAACAACAACAACATTAACAACAACATTAACAATAACAACATCGTCAACAACAACATCAACAACATCAACAATAACAACAGCAGCAATGGAATACATAACACTGGTCAACTCATGTAACGTGATATTATTTGAGTTTATCTGTCCAACGACCGTCTCATTTGATCGACGCGTTACAAACCCATCCAACCTTATTCTTTGTTTCTGTAACTCTCCGCACTCCCGCTCTCTCTCTCCCCCCCCCCCCGGGTCCATCAGTCTTAACCATTTACAATCTCAAATACCTACGCCACACACACACCCTTAAAACATTGTTTAACAGCTTCCGAAAAAAAACTCTCACACTTCCGGGATTGTGAAGATCCATTTAAACTCATTTACGGACCGAGTGTGAGCGCGATCCGTTTTGATATGTGAGTGTGGGGGGAATGGGAGGGGGAGGGGGAGAGAGAGAGAGTGTGTTGTGTACCCCCCCACCCCACCTCTACAGGAGTGGTTTGCTCATCAGGCACTTCACACTCATTGTGTCAGTCACTGGTTCAGTCATTTCATCTCCTTTGTTTCGGTTGACGGCGACTCCTAGGCTTTCGTTTCCTCCCTCCCTCCCCCACACCCCACACCAATCCTCACTATTTTACGCGGTTCACATCAATGATTCGCCTAAACCCCCGTTCACCCCTTTTCGCTCAGTCTAACCTGACCCTCGTCGGCCTCGGGTCGGTATCTCATAGTCCGGGGTGGGGGGGGGGCAAAGTTTTGCTTTAAGGGGGACAGGGAAGAGTAAGAACAATTAAAAACTTGATAGGTGTATTCAGAACCGTTACGAGCTATGATGGCGCTGTGGGCGAATGGACATTTTGGCGCCCCGACTCCCCAGATATGAAAAAGGGCAATAAATATTCAAAAATGCAGTTTCATCCCCCTTCTCTCGGTACCATGTGCAGATGCAGAGCATGCACACCCATTGCCTTCGCTATTTTGCATGTTTTAAACACATGTATTAAGAGAAACATGGATTAAGTGATACATGTAATAAAAAAATATGTGTAGTTAGTTAGATGACAGATGGACAGATAAAAGGAAATAGAAATGGTAGATAAAGAAATAGGAGACAGGTAGTCTATAACAAATTATATATATATATAGTCTAATATTATACTTTCAAATGACTTCTCTCTATCCCATGATCAATGAAACACCATTTACTCCCCCCCCCCCCATGTCATTCTCCCCCCCTCCCTCCCCCACCCATAAAACATTTCACAAATTGTATCAATATTTACATTCTGTCAGGGACTAATGAAACAGTTAACGTAAAAATAAATGAAACCCAGCTTCAGGTTCACGCGGACACTTCATCAAGGAAAGCAGTGAAATCTATTTTCCAACAACAGCGTCTCTTAGTGTCATGGAAACAACGGAGAATAACTCCAGATGTCTTCCGTTACAAAAAACCAACATTCCGTACGGTAATACAGAACAAAACTTTCACAAACAAAAAGAACGAGGAGGGGGGAGGGAGGGAAAAGTGTGGGGGGGGGGGACAACAACAAGCAAACCATCACTTAAATTTGGTTTCAAACCCATTTTTTTTTTAATTCTGGTGGAAAAAATAATAACTAAGCGACCAGCTGTGACTTGGTTTTGACAAATTATTCATTAAATTAGCGTCTTAAATAACGTGAGA
>JAGDYQ010000010.1:6534274-6541774 GCA_021962125.1 Bulinus truncatus | reverse complement strand
ACCCCCCCCTTTCCCAAACCCCACTCCCCCACCCGTCCGCCCTTCTCTAATCATCTTTTAGTCACGGACTCACGGACTTTTAAACTATCAGAGCTTTAAAAAAAGTTCTAATATCTTATTAATCTATATTCTCTCTTGCTTTCATTTTTTTAACCCCCCATCTAACTCTATCATCCGTTTGTTCTCTTATCTACACCCCCCCACACCCCACCTCAAACCCCATTTCCCAACCGCCCTATTTTTGAATCTCTCCCCCCACACCACCTCCCCCCCCCCCTTTTGTCCGTCACTTACGTGTGGACATTGGATTTTGAGCTTCTTCTTGCATCTCTTTTAGGAAGGGGGGAGGGGAGAGTGCAGGGCGGGGTGGGAAGAGGGGTGGAAGAGACACCAATACAACGGATCAAACAAGATACCTGCAATATTTGGAGAGTTTTAATAATTCCAAAAATATATTTTAAAAAGACTTAATTACATCCCCCCCCTTCCCTCTTTTCTTTTTTTTTCTTTAATTACTAGCCCCCACCCTAACCCAAATCTTTCGTTATCCCTACCTCCTTCACCCCCCCCGAACCACACCCACCTCACCCTCCAAAAGAGTGATGGTAGAAAGACGATGAAGGACTCTGGGATGGTATAATTCTAAGACGGAAACAATACGATGATGGTGACGGATTTGGGGGGGGGGGAACAGTGTATATGTGTGTGGTATTGTGTGTGTGTGTGTGTGTGTGGTATTGTGTGTGTGTGTGTGGTATTGTGTGTGTGTGTGGTATTGTGTGTGTGTGTGTGGTATTGTGTGTGTGTGTGTGGTATTGTGTGTGTGTGTGGTATTGTGTGTGTGTGTGTGGTATTGTGTGTGTGTGGTATTGTGTGTGTGTGTGTGGTATTGTGTGTGTGGTATTGTGTGTGTGTGTGTGGTATTGTGTGTGTGTGTGTGGTTTTATTGTGTGTGTGTGTGTGTGGTATTGTGTATGTGTGTGTGGTATTGTGTGTGTGTGTGGTATTGTGTGTGTGTGTGTGTGTGTGTGGTATTGTGTGTGTGTGTGTATGTGTGTGGTATTGTGTGTGTGTGTGTGTGGTATTGTGTGTGTGTGTATGTGGTATTGTGTGGTATTGTGTGCTTATAAGAGTTAGGAGGGTTGGGTAGCAATAAAGATATTTGAGGGGGTGGGGGTCGAGATGGGGGAGGGGGGAGAATAACAAGTGATGGATGCCAAATGACTAAAAGTGGGAGATAGGAGGGGGGGAGAACAGCCGTGGCACAAAGATGGGGGGGGGGGAGGGCAAGGGCAAGGGCGTAATTGTGTTTTCTGCTACAAGGGGACCTGCAGCCTGTTTATAATTAAAGGCAACACAATACGTCTGAGATGGGAAGGGGTAGCGGGCGGGGCTGTGGGGATGTAGAGGGGGTGCGTCGTCATTAGCGGTCGAGGGTTGCACGTGGTGCTGTGGAGCTATTCCTCTCTTGGCCGTTGTGTGTGTGTGTGTGTGGTGTGTGTGTGTGTGCGTGTGGGAAGGGTGACTTTATTTTTTGTTTAAAGGTAAAGATAGAGAAATGGGTAGAAGGTTGGGGGTGGGGGTGGGTGGTAGGGTGGTTAGTTGGGCAGCACCAATAATAAAAGTGGCATGGGTGTGAACGGCAGAGGATGGTGGATGGTGCACCCGAGCGCCCGATTGAACCCAATCAAAGAAAGACAAATAACAAGCATTAGACAGCTTGTCAGTTGTGTGTGCGCGCGCGCGTGTGTGAGTGTGGGAGAGAGAGAGAAAAAGAGAGTGAGAGTGAGAGTGAGAGAGAGAGAGAGAGAGAGAAATTGAGAGAGCAGCCGAGACCAACACAGCAGTCCAAGGGAATGTGACGTTTTGGACAGGCTGCGCTTGAGACATTACCGGACGAGCTGTGTGACACAATTTTGTTGGGTGGTGGTGGGGTGTGGGGATGGGGAAGGGGAGGGGGTACGAGATGGTTTTCACTTCAACCATATTACCATCAATGGCTCGCAATAGGGCGGCTCATTTTTTTCGGCTTTAAAAAAATATAGAAAAAAGGATTTCAAACACCGCGAAGTTGTTACATAAAGAGCCCGATTAGTCCATTGATAGGATAGACAAAAAGTACCTGCAGGTTGAAGAGAAACGCCAACTTAACTAGAAAGGGCACAGTCAGGGAATATCAGAGGTATTAATAGAAATATCCCTTTCATTGGTTAGTCCTTCACTGCTAATCTTTTTGCTGATAATCCCTTACAAAGAATATATATTCCCTATCAATGCTTCTTTATTACTACTTAATGAAATCAGAACAATAGTTTCAAAGTGAAAAAGAAAAAGAAATAAATACTCTAAAAAGTCTAGTATAAATATTATCGTTTGGTTATGTCGTTTGATGCAAAAGTCACCACCCCACAAACAAACAATCTGTTTCCGTTGATGTATATATGTCCACGGACTAAATCTAAATAAAACACACAGCAGACAGACAACGGAAAAAAATAAAGAAAATTGAACAAAACTGTCAAAAGACAACGTACGACTTTCAATATTGTGGAAATAGTTTTCAATAGGGAGTGGAAGAAAGTAGAAGAAGACGTAGTTCGTGGACCATGAGTATTTTGTCTGACATTTTGACGTGTGAGGTCGCCACAGTAAACACAAAGACAACTGGGGAAAAAAAAAAACGTCTGGTACAGTTACTTGGACAGACAGAAAATAAAAATAGAGAGGAAAAAAAAAGAATATTTTCGAAAGACTATTAAAAGTCTGGCTCTGCTGGATGGATAGAAAAACAGACACAACGAGATGACACTGTTATATTTTTTATAACGTAATATCCAAAAAGAAGTAAGGTTTAAAAAAATAGGTGAATATGTAATACAATTATTAGTTATTTTTTAAAATTATTTTTAATAAAATATATTTAAATTTTAAACAAAATTACGTAATTAACGCTGCAAGTAAAAAGAATGGTAATTGGATGTAATGACCCGAGTTATTGTGTTCTTTCAACTCCATTGTTATTCTAATATATATATATATATATATATATATATATATATATATATATATATATATATTTAAAATTGAATTATTCCTGAATTATTCCTGAATTCTAAATGTGTAAAATGAAATGTTAAGTTGTTGTTTAAAACAATAGATTCGATGAACGGTCAGGGAGTTTAAGGCAGATACTTCCAGTTCTATCTGTTGTCCATGAGCAGATACTTCCAGATCTATCTGTTGTCCATGAGCAGATACTTCCACATCTATCTGTTGTCCATGAGCAGATACTTCCACATCTATGTGTTTTCCATGAGCAGATACTTCCACATCTATCTGTTGTCCATGAGCAGATACTTCCAGATCTATATGATGTCCAATTGCAGATACTTCCAGATCTATCTGTTGTCCATAAGCAGATACGTCCAGATCTATCTGTTGTCCATAAGCAGATACGTCCAGATCTATCTGTTGTCCATAAGCAGATACGTCCAGATCTATCTGTTGTCCATAAGCAGATACTTCCAGATCTATCTGTTGTCCATAAGCAGATACTTCCAGATCTATCTGTTGTCCATGAGCAGATACTTCCACATCTATCTGTTGTCCATAAGCAGATACTTCCAGATCTATCTGTTGTCCATAAGCAGATACTTCCAGACATATTAGGGGGAGGGGGGGCTAGGCAGATGTTTCCAGATATATTTGGTATTCTTAAGCAACAGTACTAATGACGCTTTTTTAGCAAGAGATTTAAAGAGAAATAATACTGGGCTATGTGTGTGTGTGTGGGGGGGGGGGAGGGTTAGGGGCTACTGGGTTCCGTTATCAAGTTCGCATGTCCATAAGAAATGACCTCAGGTCGCAGATATTCAAGGTGTAATGTGATTTAGTGATGGGAGGAACGGACACCATCAATGTAGTGAACCATGAAGTCACTACGGTCTTTATCCAGGTAACACAAGGAATGGAATTAAAATATGGAACAGCTCTGGAGACAGAAGAAGCTCCAACGATATAACCAGGACTAACAGGATACCGCCTTGTTTGAAAAAAACAAAAGATACACCCCGTGCGCAGGATCGTCTGAACTTTAACAGCCCCCCCCCTTACATGTTCAATCACCTCCTATGCTAAATCAATCATTAATATTTCAATTGTTTAATGGAGGGTCCCCAGGTCACTGTACGAGTGCCCAGAATGCTGTTAAAACGACCCTGTGCCAGTTTGTGTGTATGTTTGTGAGACGCGTTTTGCTCACATGACCTAAATCTAAACTATGGTACTCACCCGACTGTTTAGGTTTATTGACTTGGCTGGAAGCTTGAGGCTCCTGAAAAACACACACAAAATAAAAAAAATAAAAATATAATCAACAAAAGAAATTAGATTCGTGAAGTGATCGGTAATTACTGAACTATATTATGATGGTACAAAGTATTATGATGGTACACAGTATTATGATGGTACACAGTATTATGATGGTACACAGTATTATGATGGTACAAAGTATTTTGATGGTACAAAGCGTTATGATGGTACAAAGTATTTTGATGGTACAAAGTATTATGATGGTACACAGTATTATGATGGTACAAAGTATTATGATGGTACAAAGTATTATGATGGTACACAGTATTATGATGGTACAAAGTATTATGATGGTACAAAGTATTATGATGGTACACAGTATTATGATGGTACACAGTATTATGATGGTACAAAGTATTATGATGGTACAAAGTATCATGATGGTACACAGTATTATGATGGTACAAAGTATTATGATGGTACAAAGTATTATGATGGTACACAGTATTATGATGGTACACAGTATTATGATGGTACACAGTATTATGATGGTACACAGTGTTATGATGGTACACAGTATTATGATGGTACACAGTATTATGATGGTACAAAGTATTTTGATGGTACAAAGTATTATGATGGTACACAGTATTATGATGGTACAAAGTATTTTGATGGTACACAGTATTATGATGGTACACAGTATTATGATGGTACACAGTGTTATGATGGTACACAGTGCTTCAGAATGGAGTATGTCAATGGTTCTGAATTTATTTTTAGTTTTCTTACACGTTGAGAAACAGAGTTGAGACTAAACATGTACAGATTCTCGATCATTTCATTAGAATGTATATCTAAAAAGTGTTCCCACCCACACCGTGAGAATCACTGCCTACGTCATTCATCACTGCACTACGTCATTAATCACTACACTGCAGTTAGAGGCAACTAGAATGGGCACAACAGTGACACTCACACACACACTGCTCACAAAGTGACTATTTAGTACACTGAATACATGAATCCATTCGCTTATACCTACGATTTATTACACAGCTCAACAAAAAAAAAAACTTTTTGCGAATTGCCAAGAATGTTTGAATGAATTTATAACAATTCATGGGTGCTGATTTCAAAACTGCCACTGCTTTTGCTAAATTGGCTCTAGTTTCTGAGATATTGGACATCCTTCAAAATATGATTATACCCTTGTGTAAAACAAATGCAATAAGTTTGGTGTCTTTTGTTTTATTTAACTATACCAAGTTATAACTTGGTTTATTTTTTTCTCTTTTATAGCTGCTTTCTAAAGACATCATGAGTTCATCACGAAGATGCTGCAAAAATAATCCGAATGTATTCTGTTACATCTGTGGAGAATACATGATTGAAAAGCAAAGAAGAAATATAACCGACTTTGTGCAGCAGGCATATTGGGCTTATTTCGGCGTGAAGCTGGGAGACCAAGACAAGTCTTGGGCTCCCCATAAGGTCTGCAAAAACTGTGTGGAGATCCTACGGCAGTGGACAAATGGTGAGAAGAAAAGTCTAAGTTTCGGTGTACCAATGGTATGGCGAGAGCCGAAAGACCTTTTTGGTGATTGCTATTTTTGTATTGTGAATGTTAAAGGCTTCAATCGCCACAAGAAATCTAAGTGGGATGATCCTGATCTTGAATCTGCAAGGAGACCAATTCCACATAGCAGTGAAGTTCCTATACCAGTGTTTACTGGATTATTAGAGACTCCGACGGGGGGCAAGATCTGGAGTTTTTGGCAGGTGAAAATAGTGGAAGCAATTATGAAGGAAGTTCTTCAATACCTCAACCATTCAGCCAAGAAGAACTCAATGACCTAATACGAGACCGAAATCTGTCCAAGCAAGCATCTGAGCTTTAAAGCGTCCAGGCTCAATGAAAGAAATTTTCTCAAACCAGAAGTTAAAATAACATTTCATCGGAAAAAAGAAGAGTTTTTCTTCCATAATTCAGCCAAGAGGAAGATCTTGTTTACTGTAATGACATCCCTGGACTTCTGCTCCAAATGCGACTACAAGCTTGAAATGTGTTCTGTTACACAATGGTAACCTTTATGCATCTCTTCCCATTGCCCACTCAACAAAACTTAAAGAAGAGTATGAGAATATCAAAATACTATAGCAGAAAGTCCGTTATTATGAGCATCAGTGGTCAATTTGTGTTGATCTAAAAATGGTAAACTTCTTGCTTGGGCAGCAGTCAGGATACACTAAATACCCAGGCTGCATGTGCCTTTGGGATAGCAGGGCAAGGCAAGATCATTGGACAAGAGTGACATGGCATGCAAGGGAAACCATGACTGTAGGTAAAGAAAATATCATCAACAAGGCACTGGTTGACAAAAATAAGATAATTCTCGGACCGCTTCATATCAAATTATGTTTAATGAAACATCTTGTTAAGGCTTTGGACTAATATGGCAATTGGTTCAAGTATATTTGCAGATCATTTCCCGGATTGAGCCTGGAGAAGCTGAAAGCTGGGATTTTTTACGGTCCTCAGATTCGGAAACTCATCAACGATCGAAATTTTACTAATTTCATGGATCACCTTGAAGCTTCTTCATGGAACAGTTTTGTTTCAGTGGTCAGGAACCTTTTAGGTAATAACAGATCAGAGAATTACGAAGAACTGGTGCAAGATATGCTCGCTAACTTCAGAAACATTGGAACAAATATGAACATCAAGGTACATTACCTGCACTGTCATTTAGACAAATTTCCAGGTAACCTTGGGGACTTCAGTGAGGAACAATGTGAGAGGTTTCATCAGGATATGAGGGTGATGGAGGTGAGATATCAAGGAAGATGGGACATACATATGATGGCTGACAACTGTTGGAGCCTCCAGCGCAATTGACCCAACGACACACACAAAAGGAAGTCGAGCAAACAGCGATTTGCTAATGCATTACCATAGACAATAAACATATTAATTAATTAATTAATTAGACATAATTAATTTTTCAAATGAAAATGTTTTCCTCTATAACACGATTACACATATTTTTGAACAAATTTCTGCATGACCATTAACAGTTTCACTACTATTTGTTAGTATACTATTTTACTTCATGCAATTCTTGACAATTTTCAAACACGGTGCATACATTATTTCATTAATTTTAATTATCTCGAAAAATAGAGCCA
>JAGDYQ010000010.1:6409485-6529485 GCA_021962125.1 Bulinus truncatus | reverse complement strand
AAAAACGCTTGATTTCTATTCAAGTTTCGATTAACCTCAAAGTGCCATCGTCATCAGCAAGCAGGCAAACTGTAGACAACAACCGTCTGAGTGTTGGCGTGTCTGTCTGTCTGTCTGTCTGTATGAGTGTCTTGTCAGTATATGTGTGTGTGTGCATATATGTGATTCTGAAACGAAATTTTAAGGAAGAGGGTGGGGGGTGGGGGGGGGGGGGAGGATAAATCCTAATTATTGGGCTGCGAGTCAAAAAACAAAAACACAACCAACAGAAGCGGGGACGTACCCTGAGGGTACTTTTTTTTAAGAGCAACTAGGTGAACGTGTTTTAACTTGAATAACAGACCCCCCCACCCCCTTCACCCCTTCCCGGGCAGATAAAGTTACGATTGACTGGGAACAAAGATAATAAAGGAAATTTAGTAGTTTTTGTTCTAATTGTTTCGAATTTACTCATTTATCCGAGTCTGTACGCTCCGGAGCATCTTGCATTCGTCATAAAGAGAGAACCGTGGGGGAAATTGTGTTTTACGGCACTTGGTAAACTTTTCTACGATGCCCGCCGAATTCGGAGTGTCCATAAGAATTACATGCGTGCACGCTTTGGGGTTCGGACATGGTGGTCGTAATTATGGGTCACTTCGTGGCGAGGAGTTTGTGGCTTCTAGACCCGAGTCACCATCACCCCCCAAATAGAACCAGTGATGACTCATTGACCAGTGATGACTCATTGACCAGTGAGGTCACTATGAATAGGGAGTATAGTTTAAATAGGGAGTATTGTTTGTATAGGGAGTATTTTTGAACATGGAGTATTGTTTGTATAGGGAGTGTTGTTTGAATAGGGAGTATAGTTTAAATAGGGAGTATTGTTTGTATAGGGAGTGTTGTTTGAATAGGGAGTATTGTTTGAAATAAATTTCCTTTTAAAACATAAGAACTAACAGGCGGCTGTGATGTGTATCGTGAAATGCGAACATCGGGCAGAAAGGAACGACCATTCGCACACACACACACACACACACACACACACACACACTCAAATACACACACTAACATATATAAAGTGCACATACAATTTTGCCGGAGTGGCGGGTGGGGGGATGGAGGGGAGAGGGAGAGACAACAACTAACAACAGGTGGAGGTTCTTGTGCAATTACGTCAAACAATTGACCGATGACATAATTACTACTCTCAATGTTCACAGTATCAGTGCGTTGTTCTCAGCTTCCAGCTTCTGCGTATGCGTATTCAGCCGCACCGTTATCCCGCTGTGCCCCCCCCCGTAACCCACTTTAACAATAAAGGAAGAAAGGTGGGGAGGGGGGGTTGGTTGAGGGGGAAGGGAGGTTGTCGTCGTGAGAGGTCAAGACGAATCCCTGGCCATCTGTAAGGAGGGGTCAAATAGCCCCCACTTGATCCAAATAATAATAAAAAATTAAAACAACGACTACACAACAACATGTCGATGGCTGAACCACTCCACTCCACTGGGCAATTAACCACGGTCATTAAACAAACCCTCCTCACCCACCTCTCTCTTTCTCTCTCTCTCTTTCTCTCCTCCTGTAGAATAGAAAAAAACTTATTAATTGCTCCATTCACACACACGCCTTAAAGCCAATAGCTTATTAACATTAGGCTGAAGCAAAAACAAAAATGGCGTTTAAAAAAAATAATAATTAAAATTCAGTTAAGGGGCTGTTCACATATTATATATATATATAACGCCGAATGAGGGGGAGGGGGGAGGGGTGGATGCAGATTTTTTTGTTATATTGTTATATCACACAAGTGTTACATAATGTTAAATTGTTATATCATAGAAGTGTTATATAAATTTTATATGAGGGGGGGGTAAAAAATGACATTTTTGCGTTATATAATATGTGAACGGCCCCTAAGACTATTATTACGTTCGCTGTTACATCACGCTTGACTAACGTCATGGAAACCTCCACCCCCCCTTCCCCACTTCTTTACCAGATATTTCCCCATGTGTCTATAGGGGTCATCACTGGATAGTTTGAGTATTCGTTAGCACACACATATTGAAATGATCGAGGTTTACACAATATACAATAGCACATACATAATGGAGGGGGGTGGGGATTTGTGTATAAATTTCTTTTGTGTGTGTGTAGGCTTGTGAGAGTCCGTGTGTGTTCTGTGTGCGATATTTGCGTGTGGAGTGTTCACATGTGTAGCTGTTTCTCAAATGTGGTTGCCTCACTAGATGACACTGTTTATAAATAAAAGTTTCAAGGCGAGATGTAGCCTTCATACATAACCGACGCGAGAGAAGGTGGGGTGGGGTGTGGCGGGGCGGGGTGGGGGGTGTAGGGGACAAACCGAACCATTTTTAGGATACCTGAACCTTTGGAGGCTGCGTCCGCTTTCCATAATTCGCTATAAAAAAAATGACCTAGCAATTGGGGGAAGGTCCCCCTCCCCCACACACATACACATACGCCACACTTAACGAGATTTTTGTCTACTAGTCAAGACTTTCTCGTGGTAATTCTGGTTCAGATTTTAGTGAAAAAAATATTTGGTTCGGCTCACACCATCATATGGCAGTCATGGAACTTCAGAAACTAATAACAGTCAAGTTTGTCATAGGACTCACCCACATAGAGCATGTCATATACACTCACATAATGTTTGTCGTTCACACTGACACAATGTATGTCTTTCAAACATTCACACCCAAAGTATGCCATTCACACATTCACACACAAAGTATGTCATTCACACACTCACACAAAGTATTCATTCACATACAAAGTATGTCATTCACACACAAAGTATGTCATTCACACACAAAGTATGTCATTCACATATTCACACACAATGTATGTCATTCACACACACAATGTATGCCATTCACACATCACACACAAAGTATGTCATTCACACACTCACACAAATTATATCATTCACTTACTTACACAATGTATGTCATTCACACACTCACACACAATTATGTCATTCACACACATAATGTATGTCATTCACACACTCACACACAATCTATGTCATCAGTTGACAGTTTGTTTGGCACTCCTGTCTGTAGACAAAAAATAAATAAATAACAAATCACTGCAACAACATCCACCGTTGTAAGAAGAACACAAGATACTTGTCCAAGCACTTGAACCATTTCTACTTGGTGCAACTTCTTGAGTGCCCCTCCCTCTCCCCCCCCCCGCTCCTCCTCTTCTTACCTTATGCCCGGCAAACGTGGCCCGTCCCTCCTTCTATTCCCCCCCCGCCCCACAGTTCCCCGCATCCCCCCCCCCCACCCACACACCCACCTTCTTGTTGCATATCACTCAATCCCAGTTGTCGCAGATGAAAAGACTAGGATTTCTTGAGGTACAGTGGCGGTGCATGTGTCTGTTGTTACCGCTGCCACCACCACCACCGCCGCCGCTGTTGCTGCTGCTGCTGACGTTGATTGTTTGAGGAAGGGTGGGGAAGTGTTAGATGTGAAGAGAGAACAATACGTGGGGTGGGGGGGGGGGTGGAGCAAGCGGTGCACTTTTAGTGTCTGTAAGTGTGTTCGTGCGTGTGTGTGTGTAGGGACAAGGTGGGTGTGATGGTAGTGGATGTTATGACGCACGTGAGTACATGCATGATGGGGTTGATGCCACGTAGGCATGCAGGTGATGGCGGATGTGGAAATAAATTTTACGATGGTTTATCTCGGGGAGGGGCATACGCGAGTAATAATACTTATGTTCATAAAGGGCATACCTGTAAATGATCGTATTGTTCATAAAGGGCATACGCTACTAAAGATAATAGATGTATTGCCCCGGGAGAAGCCATACCGAGCGAGTTAGGGCACTACGTCCGGGGAGTACACATTTTGAGCTGTTAAAGTAACTGTAGGCAGAGCAGTTGTTATGGATAGGTATAATAAGCAATGGTCTACCCCCCCCTCCAGATTTCTTATTCCCCAGGCTACACTAGTAGAGCCAAGTCTTGGCCTGTCCTATTACTTCCTCTCCACTGTTTTCAATGCTTCTCTCTCTCTCTCTCTCTCTATCTTTCTATTTATCTTTCTCTCCTATGGCTTTAAGGTCTTTCTTTCTCAACTCATCAATCCACAAGGAGCCTATAAAATAAGTCTATGCCCCCCTCCCCCTCCGATTCCCAAGACCTAAGTACAATTAACTGTTGTGGTAGGGTGATATAAAAGTCAGCTATAGTCTCGTGTAAAAGGTTACAATGGAAGTCGCAGGCAGAGCCATAGATAGCTGATGAGGCGCCCTGTGCCAGTTAAATTTTTTTTGGCGCTTCTCCTCCGAACCTGAAAAGTTTAACAGCGCTCTTTTCGATACCCTTTCCTACTTCGGCGCCCCGCACGGCCGCACAACCCGCTACACCCTTACTACGCCCACGGGTTGCAGGGCTCACTAAAGGGAAGAAGCTACCATAGCTGCCGGTAGGTATATAAAGTAGGAATCATTACGATTGTAGATGTGTAGGGCAGGGGGCCTCAAAGTTTAGGGCTAGAGCCATTGGTGTGTCAAGGGATGATTTGAATCGCGAAAGTTAGAGAGCCATTGGTGTGTCAAGGGATGATTTGAATCGCGAAAGTTAGAGAGCCATTGGTGTGTCAAGGGATGATTTGAATCGCGAAAGTTAGAGAGCCATTGGTGTGTCAAGGGATGATTTGAATCGCCAAAGTTTGAGAGCCACTGACGTCGGGAATTCGAAAGTTGATGCTACGATTACCAGATGTTGGATTTATGCCAGATAAACTATGAAACTAAAAAAAAACAAATAAATACGCATGCAATTATAAATTGCAATGAGATATAAAATGCGAATCCACTTCATTTTTTTACACACCAGCAACCCCCCCGCCCTTACGGAATAATTACCTCAAAGCTAATTAGATTTATTATTTTTATTTCAATTCCAAAATTTATTTCTCGAAATTTTAAATCTGATGACATAAGCGATGTGATTCTCGAGCTGCATCGAAAAGTCAGTATTACTGCGCATGTCAGTGCCAAAGATATAATATAGTTTATTTTTCATCGCAGATGCAACACGGCTTTTTTTTGGAAGTGTATAGTCCACTAGAGTCTGATAGCCCTTACAAGTGGCACTTACTGGTCAATAGGGTTCACAGAGATGCCCGTGGTGGGAAAATGACCAAGACCTTTTCATGTACATGATATTAAGCAGGGAGAAGGAGAAGAAAAAAAAATGGAGGGGGGGGGCAGGGAAAGGTGGGAGAAGGGGGGATGTAAGGAGGAGATTGCTGTGACCCGGACTCAAACGATCATTATGACCTTAAGTGACCACTGATTACGTAGCACGTTTTTCTCCCGCTTTGAAATAGTAGTTAGATAAGAAAAAATGACGAATGGCCGAATCTATCTATCTATCTATCTATCTATCTATCTATCTATCTATCTATCTATCTATCTATCTATCTATCTATCTATCTATCTATCTATCTATCTATCTATCTATCTATCTATCTATCTATCTATCTATCTATCTATCTATCTATCTATCTATCTATCTATCTATCTATCTATCTATCTATCTATCTATCTTTAACTTTCTGTCTGTCTGTTTATTATATATATATATTTCCTTTTAAAAGTCTACTCAAAGTCTGTCAGTCTGAAATTCATCAAGTTAGTATGACATATTTGTCTATGACATAATGTGTCATATAAATACGCTCTACTTTAATTCCTCTAGTCCAAGTTTACTTTGGTTCTTTTTTTTTTTTACAGTGACCTACGAGCAAAATATTAGCCCACCATTTCAACGCGTGAAGTTAGTTGGAAGTTAAAGCAACCTAACATTTCTGTAAATGAAAGTACTATAATTAAAATTCACATCAATGGAAATATATAGTAAAAGAAAGTTACGAAAAGTGAAAGTTATAGTGGTTGAGAGTTATAGGACATGAAAGTTACTGAAATAAATATTATAATAAATGAAATCTATAAATTAACGAAAGTTATAGTCAATGGTATTTCTTTCCGTTGTTACTCTCAAATGGCGAGATTGTTTATGCATATTTTTTTTTACTATTAAAATCCAGACAGGCATTTTATTCTGGTATCCCCCGTGTTGCCCGTAGGTGTCATTAACGAGTGTTCCTCATCCACTTTTCTAACCACCCCCCGCCCCTTCCCTTCCCATCAGCTCACACCGTGAATCGGAACGGTAGCCGGTGCTAAATGCCTGGTGCACGAAGTGACCTGATGAGGGGGGTAGAGGGGGATCGTTAGAGAGGAAAGGTCCAGTGGCCGTCTGGTTACTCAGGCACAACATTGATGGAAGTGTTGCATGTGCGTAAGTGTGTGTGTTTGTGTGTATGTGTGTATAAGTGTGAGTAGATTTTGGGTTTGAGAGTGCCCGGCATAGTGAAGGTCACGGTGAAGAATTGTGTACGCTCCTGGAAGATATCCTCTAGCGCCCCCCCCTCCACACACACGCACCTCTTGTGAAGTAAGATGGAGTGCTGACATATGTCATAACAGTGGTGTGTGTGTGGGGGGGGGTTTGAGACAAACTCACGTGACCCCTGTGGCCAGGTCATCTCAAGACAGTCAATGGTCACTCACAGACCACCACACCGCATTATCGAGTCTAACTAAACCTGTCATTTAAGTGCAAATGGGGTGATGATAATACAATTTTTACCAGGCCATCATAACGCACGCACAAGTCATTCAGTGCAGTATTTTAAAATAAAGACAATGGGTGGGGAGGAGGCTGGGGGGGTGGAGTATGGGAGGGAGGGAGAGGGGGCGGTTGACGCAGGAGCTGTATCGTCGTTTGATCTTTTCGATCACAAATGTACTCTCCGTTTTCTCATCCTCCTTTCCATCACGTATAGGTTTCCCCCCCTTACTCCCCCCCACCCCCAATACCTATACGTACTCTACAAAGTCGGCGAAAAGGGAAAGGGTGGGGGGTGGGGGGGGGGTGGGAGGGTTGACTGATAGAGTTGCCCCTCCCCCCCCACAACATCATCGACTTGATTTTCACGTTGAAATGTGAAACAAAAACCAAAATAATAAAAAAAAAAAGGAGAAGAAAAACTGCTTGGGGGTGGGAGGGGAGTGGAAGAAGTGGTTAGAAATCAGGAGAAACATTTGGCTCTAGACGTTCAATACTTACGGAGGGATACGCCCCATGGATTGGTTCAAAGGTGAAGCCGCCCTTTTTTGCTTACAAATAATCATGAGCTACTTTTCAAACCAACGTTTGTAAAGGATGAGTTATTATTATAATAATAGGGTGATCTATATATTGGAGACCCTTAGTCGATACTGTGTGTGTGTGTGTGGGGGGGAATTAATAATAATGAACGTACCGAATAAATATTAAATGAGAGTTCATTAAAGTAAACGAATAATCGCAATTTTTAACTGTTGGTCTAGTAATCACTCAGATAACTGAGTTAAATCTAAATACAGAAACTAGCGCACAGTAATAAGTCCGCAAAAATATAAAATTTTCAAATCAATATATGTAGATACTGAAAAAACCCCAATAGTACATCGATTTCAACTTGTAAAAAAAAGTTTAATAAAATACTGCATGGTTACTTTTAAGATATATTGTACGTTGTTACGGTGTTACGGGGGGGAATCAATGTCCCTTCCAACAAATCGTATGAAATAAATATAATTCCTCAATGCCGTGTCGCTGACTGGTGAATTTGGTGACGCGATGTGTTTTGTTGTTCAGCTTCGTTCCTACGACAGTTGTGTTGTTGTTGTAGAGATTTTTAAAATGGCTGTTCACGTAGATATGGATCAATGAACATTACTATTACGAAAATCGATTCACACATTTTTTTAAAATGGATTGATTTGTGTTTGTGTCTTTTTTTTTGTTGAAAGACATGCTTATATAAGAAATTTCACTACAAAGAAGTTGTGTGTGTGTGTGTGTGTCTGTGTGTGTTTTATGACGCCTTTGTTTGAACAAATTTTAAATTGACATTCAGTTTGAAACTTTATTGTGAATAACAAAGATTGGATAACAAGAAAGTGACAGGTGTGAGGATGGATGGACAGGGTAGACAAACAGGTGGGTGGGCAGACAAACAATCAGAAAGGGCGGACATACAGGTAAGGTGGGTGGGCTTGTAGGCAGACAACAGACACAAAAACATGTGGGTGATTAGGAGGGGGTGCGGAAAAAGACAGACAGAAGAAGAAGGGGGGATTGACAAATACGGAATGAGTGTAAACAGATTGTTAAAGATCAAAATAATTAGAAATATAGGCACCGGCAGTATACATCTAATCCTGACAGCTCAAACCCCCCCGTACCCAGTGGCGTAGCGAGCTTAATTTGCGCCCGGGGCACAATACCTTTTTAGCCCCCACCCTCCAATTCGTAAACCATATAATATTATATGTAAAAATATACCATTTGACGCCCCTATGTGAGTAGCGCCCGGGGCATGATGCTCCCCTTGTCCACCCCTCGCTACGCCAATGCCCCTACCCCCAAGATATTGTTTTTCACCCACCATACTCCCATCACACTCCTCTCCCCCCCCCCATCATTACGACTGTGGCGGGGAAAGGAGGGGAGTGGGGGGGGGGGCAGGGCGGTGCGAGTCAGTGAGAACTTGTTCTTTCAGTCTACTCGATGTCAGGCTTTTGTCTTAATGTCAATGACACATGTGATTCTGTAAGTCATTTCTAGCGGGTCCAGTTCTACCAGGGACTTTTAACTGGCCTTGAGTCACCGCGGTAAACAAAAGACAACCTTTGTAGAGAGACAGCTGTTAACTGTTTGGCCCCCCCACTTTATATGGTCTTAGAAAGTTCATACAAAAATAGATAAATTAGAGCAAGATAATAAACTCTTCTGTATAAACAGATAATAACATTACATATGATATATATATATATATATATATATATATATATATATATATATATATATATATACAAATATTGCTGACTTACAACAGGATATCAACTAAATATGGTAGCATATTGACATAAAACTGTCCTGTACCTACTTTCAAAATGCGAATGCTCATGTCAGACTTGTAACTCGTATGTCTATGTAAAACGCCCCACCACCCCCCACCCCCCAAGATGTATGTGTGTATAATACACATGTCTTTTGTGACTGAAAGAGAATCGGGAGGTTGATGTTGATAAATTCAGGCGTTGTAACAATGGGTGTGTCCATGGTAGAAATGTTTCATGATAATGTAGGCCTACACAAGTACATCATACGTGCAGCTGGGGGTACAGCCTGGGGGTACAGCCTGCACTCAGCTGTTGGGGGTTTCGGGCAATGACCAAATAACATTTCGCTAAAGACAAAGCAAAAAAAAAAAATTTTTCCTAAATAAGAAGTGTAAAAAAGAAAAAAACGGGAAATATTTTTTTTTTATTTCAAAGATTGATAAAAAAAAAGCAATAATTTCTACTCACTCAATATGTTCATTCTACTCACTCAATATGTTCATTCTACTCACTCAATATGTTCATTCTACTCACTCAATATGTTCATTCTACTCACTCAATATGTTCATTCTACTCACTCAACATGTACATTTATGGATGAGACGGAACAGAAGAATGGATTAAGTAAAATATTTACAAAAAAAAAAAAACAACTGAAACCAATTGAATGAATTTTTTTCTAAACACTTTCACGCCCTCTTCCGTAATAAAGCCAAGCGACGCACATGTTTCTAGGCTTATAAATAAAATAAAAAAGGTTAGAAGACAAACAAATGGGTGCATGTTGATTGTGAGTGTGGTTACCCAAGGAGGAAACAAAATCATATATGAACAGGTCTGTCGTAAGATAAACTAGGGCACCTGACAATCTCCACCCAACTGACCTCCCTCCTCCATACCCTTCAAGCCCCACCCTTCCGTCCCATCCGAATCACACGCTCCTCACACCAACTGCTAGATCATTTCATAGCAACTTAACCTTAACTAACGGGGTGCCCCTGACTTGTGATCGAATTTCAACTTGCAGCTCCTCCCCACCCCTCAACCCCAACCCCATCAGCGGCGGCCCCTTCGAACTAAAATTTCACCCGATGCGATGTTCGCCCGGGCCTCTGGTTAAAGTTTATTGTTTTTATATATGCATCAGTGTCTTGCAAGCTAACAGCCATATAAATAAAACACTTCCTTCGGGTTTGAGATAATAGGCTAACCAAGACTGAATGACGTCATCGCGCACGTGCTTCATTTCTACGCTAAGTACACACGTGTTAGCTGTACGCATAATTTTTTTTTCTAATGAAATTGATAAAACATATCTTTTTCCCTTTAACCCCTCACCCCCACCCCCACCCCTCACCCCTTTTGCCTTCTAAATCTCTTGACCCCTAGCTTGAAGACTTTTTTTAATTTTTTTTATTTTCGCTTTCACTTTATTTCTGTCGAAGTTTAAGATAATCTCCAAACTTATGGTAATGTTGGAGACTCGAGTAGATAACTCAAGTCACAGCAACAGGATGAGAGAGAGAGAGAGAGAGAGAGAGTAGAGAGAGAGAGAAAGGGAGATAGAGATGGTTGCTGTGGATGGATCGGACGGGGGACCATGGGTTCAACAGCACGAGGGACATGGCCTACTTTCATTTTAGTCTTGAGCTTTTTTGAGGCCCCGAGGGGTGGGGGTAGTGGAGGAAAGGGGGGGGGGGTAGATGTATAAAGCACTGTGATGTGGATATGGACAATATTTCATGGAATTTTAAGCCCATTGTATCTTTTAGATGTTACGCAACGGTATGCGTGATATGCGTAGAGTTAACATAATGGCATTTATGGTCAATCGTGGTCAGCGTTAACAGAATACGACATATGTCAAATACGACATATGTGAAATACGATATTTCAATTACGACATTTGTCAAATACGACATTTCAAATACTACATTTATCAAATACGACATTTGTCAAACACGACATTTGACCAGTATTCCATATAGGCTATGTGCGTTCGGTATAGACATCACTTGCTTTGCCACCAGCAATAGGGGGTCGGGGGAGGGTGGGTGTAGGTGGGATGTCATTTCTATAACGTTTTTTACTCTTTAGCGCCACTAGGGGCTCCACCGCGTCAGTTCGTGAAACAAACAATACCAACAGCACACAAATCGCTCAGAGTGCGCCCGCGTACACATTACAACAGAACACACACACATACACACACACACACATACGCTTCACTCGGGCCGCGCACAGACAATATCAGTGGTCGCACACAGCTTTAGGTAAACTAAACGGAGCAATTGTCAACAATCAGAGATCATTCTGTGGATTACAATGCTCCACTTTCCGTGTAGCAAGTGCAACACTTTATAAGTTGCAGAAGTCAAGAAATTTGTATCGAAACATTTTTTTTTAACCAATTAAGAAGAAATCCCTGAACGGAAATACGTGGGCGTATGCCCAGGAGGAGGAAGTACAGGGTGGGCGGTAGCCTCTTTGCTTTGTCAAGAATCGGGTTTATTTATTCCATTTTTTTGTTTGTTTGTTTTCGTTTTATTGTTTTGATTCATTCCCTTTCAGCGGCAACCATTCATCATTTCTGACACATGCATTAAAATATCAAAATTAGCTACGCAATAACTAAAAATGATAACTAATTTAATAGTAAACAACAATAAAAATAAATAAATAAAGTAACATTACATCTTTATTTAAATTCTAAATATGTCATAAAAAAAACATTGAAAACATTGTTTCGATTTAGATTGCAGTTTGGCAAGTGCAGGTCTGGTCTGCCAGTTTTTTCCGTGATGTGAGTTTCGGGAGGCGTTATTACGAAAAAATAAAATTTAAAAAAATAATCAAATCAGAGATTTCATATCGTGAATTTAATCATAAATAAACAATAAAAAAATCATAAATAAATTAAAAAAAATACTAACCCTACCAGTAACAGAATTGGGGTGTGGGTGGGGGTGTGGGTGTTGGTGGTTGTGGTAAGAGATGGAGGGGGGGTTGTTAAGTGTGGGCGGAAGGAGGGAAGGAGGAGCCTGTTGCGAGGAATAGCTCACCTGCAAACATGTCGCTCCACTTCCTCTTCCTCCACCACCTTCCTCCTTCCCCCCCCCCCCCAACTCTTCATTACATTCACGCCTTGCTCGGGTCAGAACAACCCTGGATGCCCCTGTTGGCCAACATGCCAAGTACACACGCACACACACATATACATATACACACGCAATGTACAGTGCGCATCTTATGGCTTTTTTTAAAAAAAAATAAAACTCATTTTTCTCAACCAAATTTTCACCCCCCTCCCCCCCCCCATCTCTGTGCTCTCTATTCCATTATCAGTACTATCTAGCAAGTATTTCTGTTTTGGCTCGTCTTTTTCTTTCTTTTTTTTATTTGCTCCCATCCGATACCTGGCCACGGACTTCATTCATACGACGATAGATATACTAAGGAGGGCAAAGGTTAACCCATCTCATTTAAACGCATAAGGTGGAAAGGAAATGGTTGGGGGTAACTAGAGACAGGAGAGCGGGGAAAGGGAAAGGGGGAAGGGGGTGGAGAGGGGGAAAAGTGAGATTTCTTGAAATAAAATGAGCAGCCCTATTCTTGGAAAAACTAGTAATCCATTTTAAAAATAATAATTTTAGAAACATTGTGTTACTCTTATTATGTGTGTGTGTGTGTGTGTTGTGGTGAATCTCTCAAGGTGACTCGCCACATGTGGACATTGTCTCCAAATGTCTCCACTTTGTCCAATGCTGGGTCAATGACGAACTAGACTATGATGACGTAAATGAGATCAACACTTCAAGCTGCAATAACATAATTTTAAGTTTTCATTTTTCTCATTTCTATTTACAAATTTTTTCAACTTTAAAAAAAAAACCAAAAAAAACTTTTTTTTTGAATTGGAATTAATTTGACTTTCTGAAAAATACAAATACGATAGTTACAGAACTAATTACATTTTCTATTTTCTGTGGACTTTGGTGTAAAGCTTCGTTTTTAGCTTGACAGGAAGTAATATCCATGAGAGTTGATGATTCGGAAATGTAAATATGTAAACAATACAGACGTACCAGTGTAGGGTTGTATAGGAGTGGGCATTAATTGTAGGTCCAGAAAGGTGTTGTGCAGTTTGTTATATGTGTGGTAGATATGTGTTGTTCAGAGAGACATTCTGTAGACAGGTATTATGTCTAGAGGTATCCTATAGACAGGTATTATGTCTAGAGGTACCATGTAGACAGGCATTATCCCGGAAATTATTATGCTGGAAAATATTCTATAGAAAGGTATTATATCAAGATATATTATGTAGAAGGTAAAGTGCCGATAGGCATTTTGTATATAGGTACTGTGCCTTTAGGTATTCTGCTTTTAGGTAATATGCAAAATGTATTCTGCATATTGGTAGTTTGCTGGCCAGTATTAGTAGACAGGTATTACACCTGAAACAGTGCCGAACCTAGGGATTTGGGGGCCCTTGGCCTCTTTGGGGGGCCCCTGCATTTTGATATTCGACACCATGATATCAGATAATGTACTTAGCATTTAATGTGACAATAATTGTGGGCCCCTCCCCTCTCAAGCTGGGAACCGGGGGGGGGGACTTTCGAATTTGGACCTCCCCCCATCCTCCCACCCTAGGTACGCCTCTGACCTGTAAGTATTCCCTAGGTAGGAATTATAGTTTTTCTTCAGGTAAGTTTTTTTTGCCTAAAATGTATTCTCCAGGGTTAGGTATTATGCAGGTTTAGGACAAGCGTACCGCTGACTACATCCATTAAGCCATGTATGAGTCGAAGAGAGAAAAAAACAACAACAGCAACAACGGCCATCTTTACAACTTGCAAATGGCTGGCATCCGGGCTAAAAGAGACACACGCACACGCATAAGATATTTGCACGAAGCAGGGAAATGCAGCAGGTAGACATCACAAAGACGTTTTTTCAGATCAAAAGACTTTTGCTCAACTCCATCTTCTATTCCCCCCCCTTTCCCGCCCTTCCTCCCTCCCCTCCCCTTAATCATACACTCTTCCCCTCCCTCCCCCCCATCCACCCTACTCTACTCCTTCAAGAATCTGTTGTGATGACAGAGGAAGATATAAAAAAAAAAACTATGGAGAAAGACATTCAAAGGCATTAGACTGCTTCTCCCGACCTCTTGCCATTATCATGTCTGTTTTGCTGACACAAATTCTTTATCTGCGACCCTCCCCCCCCCCCACCCCCAATCTGATCTAGGTGGAAGTAACTGTTAATGATCGCTTAAATTTAAAAAAAAAACTGTCTTAGTCTTCCACCACCCCAGGGGGAAAAAAAGACCCCACCCCACGTCCCTTTCCTTTTCCACCTATAACTCCCGGACTTTTGAATCTTTTTTTTTTTTTAAATGTACATTGTTTTAAAGTGAACTTATCGCCCCCACCCCCAAATGCTTTTTCATGGAAAAATGGCTTTAGCTTACTGTGGCACTAAGAACATCCACCCTTTCCTTTCTCATAGCAAGTAGCTCCCCCCCTCCGGCCCCTCACCCACTCCCATTCCTCCCCCCATCCTAAACCTCCCAACCCTTGCCCCCCCCCAATCTCCTTTTTGGCTTCACTCTGGCGCTAATTTCCTGAAAAACCCAGCTGTGCAAATAATTGTCATGGTAATACTTGAAGAGTTGTCTGCCTCTGGATTAGCCACGTCAAAATACAGACTTGACACAGTCAAGGGGTAGACAATAACCAGTGCCTAAAGTGATTTGTTCACTAAAACTCGGGAGGCTGTGCCACTTCTCTCCCCTTTTATTTTCATTCGTATACACCAAAAAAAAAAAAGGCCGGAAAAAGAAATATTTTTTTAACAGTGAGGGGGGAAAATGTTCAGTTTAATGAAGTGAACAAAATGCAACAAATTCATTTTTTTTCCCAGGTTAATTTTTTTTTTTTTTGGAAAATTTCTTTATCGAGTATCATTTATTAAATATCTATGAACTTATTATCTGTTCTTTATGTTCATTAAATATCTATGAACTTATTATCTATTCTTTATGTTCATTAAATATCTATGAACATATAATCTGTTCTTTATTAAATATCTATAAACTTATTATCTTTTCTTCATTAAATATCTATGAACTTATTATCTTTTCTTCATTAAATATCTATGAACTTATTATCTGTTCTTTATGTTGATTCATGTTGATTCATGTTGATGATAAAGTCTAAGTAAAAAAAAATGAAAGTGCATCCATTCTTAAGAATTATTGTATTTTCGGACGAATAACACAGGTGTACTCTTGAACACACCAACACCAATTCAATAACACATCTTCAACACACAAACACCCATACACTATCAAACGTTGGAAATCATTTCATAAGGATCGGAAACTAAACCATGTTTATACCCGTGAACATAGAAACTTCATTTTGTTGTTAAATAATCGTTCAAATGATTAAATGTCCATCTTTTATACACTATAAACTACTAGAATCTTGGCCAACAATTTTGGCGCCCTGTGCGAGTTACAGTTTTGGCGGCTTGTGCGGTTTACAGTTTTGGCGCCCTGTGCGAGTTACAGTTTTGGCGGCTTGTGCGAGTTACAGTTTTGGCGGCTTGTGCGAGTTACAGTTTTAGCGGCTTGTACGAGTTACAGTTTTGGCGGCTTGTGCGAGTTACAGTTTCGACGCCCTCCTCCCAACATTTAAATTCGGGCCCTTCCTAGTTAGGTGCTTTGTGCGGCCGCACAACCCGCACTACCCTTCAGTAATAAAACCACCAATGGGGCGGTTTCGCAGCGCCCCATTCTTTCATCCCCCCCCCCCACCATATCCGTGAGTGCGATGGCCATGGAGACATAATGTATGTGACTGAGACTCGTCGGGAATCGAACCCGGAACCTAAAGGCATGGAAGTGTAGCTGAAGCACTAATATCCGGTTCGAAACATTTAAATTGCATAAACATAGATAATATTTTTAGCTGCAGCAAAGGACCAGCGGTAACCTCAGCCATCATCTTTTTGTGTGGTACAAAATCGACGTGTGTCTAGGGTAGGAGTATTGTATTTAGATATGTGTCTGTATATCATGGGTGCTCAGCCTCATCACAATATTGAACGTTCTACCGTAGTTAGGAGACAGCCATGTTGATTAACATCACTATAACTGTTTTAATGAATATGTATTGATATATATATATATATATATATATATATATATATATATATATATATATATACTAGCTGTACCCTGCTAAACCTTTGCATAGAGTTATATTCCCTTAGGTTTGATGTGTAGGTTAGGTTATTTTGGGTTTCGGACAGATCTGATTTTTTTCATAATTTTTATTACTATTGTTTACGTTTGACGAATTTTTAAACTGGAATACTGTTGTATTAACTCTTTACTTTCGATTTAACGCAGAACCCACACCGCTATTATATATATATATATACATACATACATACATACATATATATATATATATATATATATATATATATATATTCTGATATACATGGTTATTATTTGGAATGTATGAAATAGTTGGCTTTTGAAGTTTATATTGTTTCATTTTATTTATTTCCAGCAATATATGAGGATGGTATTCTTATGGAAAGTTCCAATTTTCGAGTAGAATAATAATAATAATAATAATAATAATAATAAAGACAGCAACAAAAGAATGTTGTTTTTGTTTGTCTGTAATTGTCAACAGACATTTAGCATTTAGTGATTCTAATATTGTACATCCGCCTTTGCACTTTTCTCTCAACCCCCCAACTGGCCTTCCCACTCTCTCTCTCTCTCTCGCTATTGTCTAAATAGTCTTAACTTCTTTCTCACACCCCGACATCCTCCATACCCTCCCCCCCCCCGACCCGTCCTCCCCGTCCCCCTCATTCCTCCGTACAGTTCTAATTGCATTAGCAGGCTTGGCTTATTGCTAAATCACTTGCGGCAGGGGGAATAGAAAGAAAAGAGAAGAAAGAATTAACAAAAAAAAAAGAGAGAGAGAGAGAGATACAATGCAAAGGAGAGGACGAGAGGAACGAAAAGATATCAGAAAGGCAGAAGGATGCACAGAGTGTAGGAGTCAAGTGAACAAACATCTAAGCCCCGGAGCGAGTGGGGGTCCGTCTTTTGATGGGTGATTATAAGCCACTGTAAAATATAATCTTCAAATAGTTTTTCGAGTTCTTAAGAGCAAAACAACAGCATCTGTCAATAGAGAACTTTCACAACCTTGATGTTTGAAAATTTTTTTTAGCATTATGTTATATACCCTCTCTTTCTTCAATCAGTTTGATAAAAAGGAAGACCCTGGGATGGGGGGAGGGTTAGGGGGTAGAGTGAAAGGGAGTAGAGTAAGGAGGTGCATTCTGGTGCAAAAGAAAAAAAATAATACCGTTATTGGGGAGGGTCGGGTGTGTAAAAAAAAGTCAGTGGACTGTGAAGCAGTGGATTTTGGAGAATTGACGGAGAGAGAGAGAGAGAGGGGGGGAGGAACATGAACTAAACAGAAAAGACATTGCTACATATGATGTGATTGGATTTGTTCTCAGACTGACTTTAGAGTGGGGGTGGGGGGCGTAATATTGAGAACTGAGGGGGGATTGTACATTTGAGCGTGTGGTGTGTAAGTGTGTGGTGTGTGAGTGTGTGGTGTGTGAGCGTGTGGTGTGTAAGTGTGTGGTGTGTGAGTGTGTGGTGTGTGTGAGTGTGTGGTGTGTGAGTGTGTGGTGTGTGAGTGTGTGGTGTGTGAGTGTGTGGTGTGTGAGTGTGTGGTGTGTGAGCGTGTGGTGTGTCAGTGTGTGGTGTGTGAGCGTGTGGTGTGTGAGCGTGTGGTGTGTCAGTGTGTGGTGTGTGTGAGCGTGTGGTGTGTAAGCGTGTGGTGTGTGAGCGTGTGGTGTGTAAGTGTGTGGTGTGTAAGTGTGTGGTGTGTGAGTGCGTGGTGTGTAAGTGTGTGGTGTGTGAGTGTGTGGTGTGTGAGTGTGTGAGTGTGTGGTGTGTGAGTGTGTGGTGTGTAAGTGTGTGGTGTGTGAGTGTGTGGTGTGTGAGTGTGTGGTGTGTAAGTGTGTGGTGTGTGAGTGTGTGGTGTGTAAGTGTGTGGTGTGTGAGCGTGTGGTGTGTGAGCATGTGCTGTGTCAGTGTGTGGTGTGTGAGTGTGTAAGCAGTGGGTTGGGGTGCGGTTAAGGAATTGTTATGTAAGACAGGTTTGGGGCGGAAATGAAGGTAAGATAGACGAGGTTGGGGAGTTTAACTTGAAATAATTTTCTCTCTCTCTCTCTCTTCTCTGTCTTTCTCTTTGTGTGTTTGTGTATGTGTTTGTGTCATTGATTTACAAGGTTTGTATAAAAAAAATATGAAAGATACATATTAAAAACATCAACAACAACAACATTAACAACAACATTAACAATAACAACATCGTCAACAACAACATCAACAACATCAACAATAACAACAGCAGTAATAATACATAACACTGGTCAACTCATGTAACATGTGATATGATTTGAGTTTATCTGTCCAACATTTGATCGACGTGTTACAAACCCATCCAACCTTATTCTTTGTTTCTGTCACTCTCCGCACTCTCTCTCTCTCCTCCCTCCCCGGTCCATCAGTCTTAACCATTTACAATCTCACATACCTACGCCACACACACCCTTAAAACATTGTTTAACAGCTTCCGAAAAAAAACTCTCACACTTCCGGGATTGTGGAGATCCCTTTAAACTCATTTACGGACCGAGTGTGAGCGCGATCCGTTTTGATATGTGAGTGTGGGGGGATGGGAGGGGGAGGGGGGAGAGAGAGTGTTGTGTGCCCCCCCTCTACAGGAGTGGTTTGCTCATCAGGCACTTCACACTCATTGTGTCAGTCACTGGTTCAGTCATTTCATCTCCTTTGTTTCGGTTGACGGCGACTCCTGGGCTTTCATTCCACCCCCTCCCCCATCCACACCAATCCTCACTATTTTACGCGGTTCACATCAATGAATTCGCCTAACCCCCGTTCACCCCCTTTCGCTCAGTCTAACCTGACCCTCGGCCTCGGGTCGGTATCGCATAGGGCAAAGTTTTGCTTTAAGGGGGAAAGGGAAGAGTAAGAACAATTAAAAACTTGATACGTGTATTCAGAACCGTTACGAGCTATGATGGCGCAGTGGGCGAATGAAAATTTTGGCGCCCCGACTCCTCAGATATGAAAAAGGGCAATAAATATTCCAAAATGCAGTTTCAGCCCCCCTTCCTACGGTACCATGTGCAGATGCAGAGCATGTACACCCGTGCCTTCGCTATTTTGCATGTTTTAAACACATGTATTAAGAGAAACATGGATTGATACATGTAATAAAAAAATATGTGTAGTTAGTTAGATGACAGATGGACAGATAAACGGAAATAGAAATGGTAGATAAACAAATAGGAGACCGGTAGCCTATACCAAATTATATATATATATATTAATATTATACTTTCAAATAAATTCTCTCTATCCCATTATCAATGAAACACCATTTACTCCCCCCATGTCATTCTCCCCCCCTCCCTCCCCCACCCATAAAACATTTCATAAACTGTACCAATATTTACATTCTGTCAGGGACTAATGAAACAGTTAACGTAAAAATAAATGAAACCCAGCTTGAGGTTCACGCTGACACTTCATCAAGGAAAGCAGTGAATCTATTTTCCAACAACAGCGTCTCTTAGTGTCATGGAAACAACAGAGAATAACTCCAGATGTCTTCCGTTACAAAAAACCAACATTCCGTACGGTAATATAGAACAAAACTTTCACAAACAAAAAGAACGAGGGGAAGGAGGGAGGGGGGGGGACAACAACAAGCAAACCATCACTTAAATTTGGTTTCAAACCCATTTTTTTTTTTAAATTCTGGTGGAAAAAATAATAACTAAGCGACCAGCTGTGACTTGGTTTTGACAAATTATTCATTAAATTAGCGTCTTAAATAACGTGAGAATGGAAAGTAACAACTTAGCCCCATCTGGCCAGATTTATTCGAAAAGAAGCATCAAGTCTTGACTTGCCACATGGCCATTTCAAAAATATTTTCTCCTTCAAGTGACTGCTGTTTTATGTTGACTTTTTTTTTTCGCTCACTACTTAAGGTTACTGTTTTCTTGGAAGGTCAGACTTTTTGACCAAAAATTTGAGCCATAAATTTTACATGTTGAAATAGAATCAGAGACGTAATTTCCTTACTGATTATCCATCCATCCATTCAATTATCCATACATTCATTCATACATTCATTCATCTATCCATCCATAAATTCATCTATCATCCATTCATCTCTCCATCCATCCATTCATTTCTCCATCCATCCTTTCATTCATCTATCCATCCATCCATTCATCTATCCATCCATCCATTCATCTATCCATCCATTCATTCATCTATCCATCCATTCATATATCCATTCATCCATTCATCTATCCATCAATTCGTTCATCTATCCATCCATTAATCAATCCATTCATCTATCCATCCATTCATCTATCAGCGGGGGAGTGTGGACGGACCCACGGTCTGTGTGGACGGACCCACGGTCTGTGTGGACGGACCCTCGGTCTGTGTATGGTATTAAACAAACTAGTTTTTTTTTTTACTTTGATAGCGAATTCATTAAGTACACTTAGTGACACTGCTAAACCTATTCACAGGTCAAGCCAAAACACACCGAGACAAACAACAACAACAACAACAGCTACCGCAACAAACTACTCAATGAAAGCTAATGCTGTTAAAAAGATTCAACCAAGTGGCTTCTGATGGGCACTTTGCTTTTCTGAACCCATGCCTCGGACGAAGTGAAGTGAGAAATTTAAGAATTAGGAGACTCTTGAAATGTTGGATTTGTTCGAACTCGCAGTCACCAATTGCAGAATCATTGATGCAGCCTGCTTTTATGCTGTTCCACTTACAGGGTCACACAGAGAGGACATGCCGTGGTGGGGAGAGGGGATCGAATTTAAGGCGTTAGAGATGCAGGTTAGATATTCAGATCCGTTACCAGGTATCCTTGGATCCCCTGGGTGCAGGCTTGTTCTTAATGACAGGCAAAGCAGGCAGCCACTAGAGCTTGCAAAATGTATCTTTTCTCTACCTAGGGCCCTGAAATGTATCGGATTTATAACTGGGGCCCTGAAATGTATCGGATTTATAATTGGGGCCCTGAAATGTATCGGATTTATAACTGGTGCCCTGAAATGTATCGGATTTATAACTGGGGCCCCGAAATGTACCTTACATCTCTATATAGAGCCCCCAAATGTATCAAATATATAGCTAGGGCCCCCAAGTTCTGGCACTGCTCGGGTGGGATTTTAAAACTTCACCAGGCGGCGTACTCAGAAACACGGGGTGTAGATTGGGGGGGGGGGGGGGGGGGACGGGGTTGTGGGTTGGAAGGTGACCAGATAAGAAGGGATGTGGTCTGATTTGTTTGTGTAGGAATCCAAGAACAAATCACAATGCCAAGACTTAGTTGACAAAAAATGCAACAATCATTTGCGAATACCGCTATGGAACAAAAAACAAAATCACCTTATAAAGGTGGAGGTAAGAGACGAACACATTTGATTACGTCTTAGCGTTAGTAATAACAATAGAATTACTCTACGATGGTACTTTAACTATATATGAGTGTGAGAGATTGGGGGGGGGCATCAAGAGCTCAGACACTCCCCCCCCTCCCCGCGCCCCTCCCCACCCCATTTTTGTTTACTCCGCTGTCTTTTAATTAAAGCATATTGTTTGCAGCGCCATTAAATGACTAAACAGGTTCAGCCCGTTCCACACACATACACATACCCCCCCTTCAATCCATCTCAATCATTTAAAAGGTACAACAACGCAACCCGCATGTGGCCCCCTTCCCCGCTTCACCTCATCCCTCCAGAGATAATAATAATCAGGGAAAGTGTGATTAGGAAAGGAGGCAAGATAGTGTGTATGTGTGTGTGTGTGTGTTTGTGAGAGAGAGAGAGAGAGAGAAAGAGAGAGAGTACACGAGGAGTTGTGTGAGGATGAACGTGTCTGCTAGACACCTGTCTTAAGAGCTCTGAGACAGACGGTAACACCAGGGATTGCTACCCCGCCGAGCTTCATCCTCCTCCCACCTCCCACCCCCCCCTCCCACCCCCCCCCTCCCAGATGGCTAAAGCCCTTAACAGTTTGTGTTGCTTGTAAACTGATCTGAGACAGAAAGGAAGGAGGGAGGGAGGGAGGGAGGGAGGGGCCAAGTGTCACGAGGGGATCAATGGGTCAATTTGTCTCAATTGGCCATATTACCGCATCTTTTGACAATTTAACGCCAAGTGGCGAGCGAGAGAGAGAGAGAGAGAGAGAGAGAGAGAAAGGGGGGGGGGGCATTTTTTTCAGATAACCGTGGGAAGTACTTAAATGGATAGGAGTGTGGGGCGGGGAGGGGGGAGAGAAATTATTTATTTATTTTTCTTATCGTAGTACAGATGGGATTTCGGGAAAGGATGGCGGAGAAGGGGGGGACGGGTTGTTGTTTTTTTTTTGGGGTGGGGGAGAGGAGTAGCTCATTCATTATTAAGGAAGCCATTATAATATTATAAGCAATGTGGTAACTACCGGACTTTCCAAAAAAAATCACCCCCCCCCCTTTGCCTTTCACGTCCCCGGGTGGTTTTACCCTACAACTCACTGTACCAATCACGGCTGAAGCGTTCGAATTTATTTTTTTTTTTTTACATCACACAAGATATAAGCTCGTGGTCAGTAGCTGGAGCATTAACAGGTTGATTGTACGCTACTTTACCCGTGGGGGTGGGTGATGGGGGGGGGGGACGGACGACGGGCGTAAACCGCGTCAGCCACTTTGTCTAGCTTCAGAAACTGGTTAACATATACGTCATAAACAATGAAAACTCTTCCCCCCCTCCCCACCCCTCCTTTTACATACTTACGCACATACTTGATCTTTCACCGGATGACCACCCTACAAGATGCCATGTCCCCATTACCCCGGTAGGACCCCACACCCCTTTGTCATCATAGGAGCCGTACATAGATAGTTACCCATCATAGGAGCCGTACATAGATAGTTACCCATCATAGGAGCCGTACATAGATAGTTACCCATCATAGGAGCCGTACATAGTTACCCATCATAGGAGCCGTACATAAATAGTTACCCATCATAGGAGCCGTACACAGATAGTTACCCATAATAAGGGGGACCGCTTATACATATAATCATCGGACCCCCCCTCCTACATCCTTTTTTACCCCATCATGCCCGATGGTTTTAAAGTACTAAAAGTACAATAATTGATCCAACAACCATCGATAAAAATACAGACCCAATATCGGGAAAGAAACATGTGTGAATGTATTAACAAGAGACACACAACATGTTGTTACTCTCATTATTCTATGTGTTGCCAACTCACTTTTACATTTATTTTGTCCGCACTTTAAATTTTCTTTTTATCTCCCTTATTAAATTATCTCCCCCTTTTAGTCCCAAATAAATTGAGAACTTTCCAACCCGCCATCTTTTTCTATACAATATTTCACAAATTAACTTGACCACTGGTTCTTTTCATCTTCTTCCCAGGTTGCACCCCCAACCCCACTCCCCCACCCTCCGCCCTTCTCTAATCATCTTTTAGTCACGGACTCACGGACTTTTAAACTATCAAAGCTTTAAAAGAAGTTCTAATATCTTATTAATCTATATTCTTTCTCGCTTTCATTTTTTTACCCCCCCCCCCATCTAACTCTATCCTCATCCGTTTGTTCTCTTATCTACTCCCCTCACCCCACCTCAAACCCCATTTCCCAACCGCCCTATTTTTGAATCTCTCCCCCCACACCACCTCCCCCCCCACCCTTTTATCCGTCACTTACGTGCGGACATTGGATTTTGAGCTGTTTTTTTTTCTTCTTGCATCTCTTTTAGGAAGGGGGAGGGAGAGTGCAGGGCGGGGTGGGAAGAGAGTGGAAGAGACACCAATACAACGGATCAAACAAGATACCTGCAATATTTGGAGAGTTTTAATAATTCCAAAAATATATTTTAAAAAGACTTAATTACATCCCCCCCCTTCCCTCTTTTCTTTTTTTTTCTTTAATTACTAGCCCCCACCCTAACCCAAATCTTTCGTTATCCCTACCTCCTTCACCCCCCCCGAACCACACCCACCTCACCCTCCAAAAGAGTGATGGTAGAAAGACGATGAAGGACTCTGGGATGGTATAATTCTAAGAAGGAAACAATACGATGATGGTGACGGATTTGGGGTGGGGGGACAGTGTATTGCCTGTGTGGTATTGTGTGTGTGTGGTATTGTGTGTGTGGTATTGTGTGTGTGGTATTGTGTGTGTGGTATTGTGTGTGTGGTATTGTGTGTGTGGTATTGTGTGTGTGGTATTGTGTGTGTGGTATTGTGTGTGTGGTATTGTGTGTGTGGTATTGAGTGTGTGGTATTGTGTGTGTGGTATTGTGTGTGTGTGGTACTGTGTGTGTATGTGTGTGTGTGGTATTGTGTGTGTGTATGTGTGTGTGTGGTATTGTATGCTTATAAGAGTTAGGAGGGTTGGGTAGCAATAAAGATATTTGAGGGGGTGGGGGTCGAGATGGGGGAGGGGGGAGAATAACAAGTGATGGATGCCAAATGACTAAAAGTGGGAGATAGGAGGGGGGAGAACAGCCGTGGCACAAAGATGGGGGAGGGGCAGGGGCAAGGGCGTAATTGTGTTTTCTGCTACTAGGGGACCTGCAGCCTGTTTATAATTAAAGGCAACACAATACGTCTGGGATGGGAAGGGGTGGCGGACTGGGGGGATGTAGAGGGGGGTGCGTCGTCATTAACGGTCGAGGGTTACTACACGTGGTGCTGTGGAGCTATTCCTCTCTTGGCCGTTGTGTGTGTGTGTGTGCGTGTGTGTGTGAAGGGTGACTTTGACTTTTGTTTTTTATAGGTAAAGATAGAGAAATGGGTAGAAGGTTGGGGGTGGGGGTGGGTGGTAGGGTGGTTAGTTGGGCAGCACCAATAATAAAAGTGGCATGGGTGTGAACGGCAGAGGATGGTGGATGGTGCACCCGAGCGCCCGATTGAACCCAATCAAAGAAAGACAAATAACAAGCATTAGACAGCTTGTCAGTAGTGCGCGCGCGCGTGTGTGGGTGTGGGAGAGAGAGAAAAAGATAGATAGATAGAGAGAGAGAGAGAGACATTGAGAGAGCAGCCGAGACCAACACAGCAGTCCAAGGGAATGTGACGTTTTGGACAGGCTGCGCTTGAGACATTACCGGACGGACGAGCTGTGTGACACAATTTTGTTGGGTGGTGGGGGGGGGGATAGGGTACGAGATGGTTTTCACTTCAACCATATTACCATCAATGGCTCGCAATAGGGCGGCTCATTTTTTTCGGCTTTAAAAAAATATAGAAAAAAGGATTTCAAACACCGCGAAGTTGTTACATAAAGAGCCCGATTAGTCCATTGATAGGATAGACAAAAAGTACCTGCAGGTTGAAGAGAAACGCCAACTTAACTAGAAAGGGCACAGTCAGGGAATATCAGAGGTATTAATAGAAATATCCCTTTCATTGGTTAGTCCTTCACTGCTAATCTTTTTGCTGATAATCCCTTACAAAGAATATATTCCCTATCAATGCTTCTTTATTACTACTTAATGAAATCAGAACAATAGTTTCAAAGTGAAAAAAGAAAAAAGGAATAAATACTCTAAAAGTCTAGTATAAATATTATCGTTTGGTTATGTCGTTTGATGCAAACGTCACCACCCCACAAAACAAACAATCTGTTTCCGTTGATGTATGTATGTCCACGGACTAAATCTAAATAAAACACACATCAGACAGACAACGTAAAAAATAAAGAAAATTGAACAAAACTGTCAAAAGACAACGTACGACTTTCAATATTGTGGAAATAGTTTTCAATAGGGAGTGGGAGAAAGTAGAAGAAGACGTAGTTCGTGGACCATGAGTTTTTGTCTGACATTTTGACGTGTCAAGTCGCCACAGTAAACACAAGACAACTGGGGAAAAAAAAAACGTCTGGTACAGTTACTTGGACAGACAGAAAATAAAAATAGAGAGAAAATAAAAAAGAATATTTTCGAAAGACGATTAAAAGTCTGGCTCTGTTGGATGGATAGAAAAACAGACACAACGAGATGACACTGTTATATTTTTTTATAACGTAATATCAAAAAAGAAGTAAGGTTTAAAAAAAAAATAGATGAATATGTAATTCAATTATTGATTATATATTTTTTTTATTTTTAATAAAATATATTTAAATTTTAAACAAAATTACGTAATTAACGCTGTAAGTAAAAAGAATGGTAATTGGATGTAATGACCCGAGTTATTGTGTTCTTTCAACTTCATTGTTATTATAATATGTATATATATATATATATATATATATATATATATATATATATATATATATATATATATTAAAATTGAATTATTCCTGAATTCTAAATGTGTAAAATGAAATGTAAAGTTGTTGTTTAAAACAAACAATAGATTCGATGAACGGTCAGGGAGTTCAAGGCAGATACTTCCAGATCTATCTGTTGTCCATGAGCAGATACTTCCACATCTATCTGTTGTCCATAAGCAGATACTTTCACATCTATCTGTTGTCCATGAGCAGATACTTCCACATCTATATGATGTCCAATTGCAGATACTTCCAGATCTATCTGTTGTCCATGAGCAGATACTTCCACATCTATCTGTTGTCCATAAGCAGATACTTTCACATCTATCTGTTGTCCATGAGCAGATACTTCCACATCTATATGATGTCCAATTGCAGATACTTCCAGATCTATCTGTTGTCCAATTGCAGATACTTCCAGATCTATATGATGTCCAATTGTAGATACTTCCAGATCTATCTGTTGTCCATAAGCAGATACTTCCAGATCTATCTGTTGTCCATAAGCAGATACTTCCAGATCTATCTGTTGTCCATAAGCAGATACTTCCAGATCTATCTGTTGTCCATAAGTAGATACTTCCAGATCTATCTGTTGTCCATGAGCAGATACTTCCACATCTATATGATGTCCAATTGCAGATACTTCCAGATCTATCTGTTGTCCATAAGCAGATACTTCCAGATCTATCTGTTGTCCATAAGCAGATACTTCCAGACATATTAGGGGGAGGGGGGGCTAGGCAGATGTTTCCAGATATATTTGATATTCTTAAGCAACTATCGACGCTTTTTTCAGCAAGAGATTTAAAGAGAAATAATACTGGGCTGTGTGTGTGGGGGGGGGAGGGTTAGGGGCTACTGGGATCCGTCATCAAGTTCGCCTGTCCATAAGAAATGACCTCAGGTCGCAGATATTCAAGGTGTAATGTGATTTAGTGATGGGAGGAACGGACACCATCAATGTAGTGAACCATGAAGTCACTACGGTCTTTATCCAGGTAACACAAGGAATGGAATTAAAATATGGAACAGCTCTGGAGACAGAAGAAGCTCCAACGATACAACCAGGACTAACAGGATACCGCCTTGTTTAAAAAAAAAAAAACGATACACCCCGTGCGAAGGATCTTCTGAACTTTAACAGCCCCCCCCCTTACATGTTCAATCACCTCCTATGCTAAATCAATCATAAATATTTCAATTGTTTAATGGAGGGTCCCCAGGTCACTGTACGAGTGCCCAGAATGCTGTGTTAAGATGACCCTGTGCCAGTTTGTGTGTGTATGTTTGTGAGACGCGTTTTGCTCACATGACCTAAATCTAAACTATGGTACTCACCCGACTGTTTAGGTTTATTGACTTGGCTGGAAGCTTGAGGCTCCTGAAAAATACAAAAAAATTTAAAAAATATAATCAACAAAAGAAATTGGATTCGTGAAGTGATTAGTTATGATGGTACACAGTTTTATGATGGTACACAGTGTTATGATGGCACACAGTGTTATGATAGTACACAGTATTATGATGGTACACAGTATCGTGATGGTACACAGTATTATGATGGTACACAATATTATGATGGTACACAGTATTATGATGGTACACAGTATTATGATGGTACACAGTATTATGATGGTACACAGTGTTATGATGGTACACAGTGCTTCAGAATGGAGTATGTCAATGGTTCTGAATTTATTTTTAGTTTTCTTACACGTTGAGAAACAGAGTTGAGACTAAACATGTACAGATTCTCGATCATTTCATTAGAATGTATATCTAAAAAGTGTTCCCACCCACACCGTGAGAATCACTGCCTACGTCATTCATCACTGCACTACGTCATTAATCACTACACTGCAGTTAGAGGCAACTAGAATGGGCACAACAGTGACACTCACACACACACTGCTCACAAAGTGACTATTTAGTACACTGAATACATGAATCATTCGCTTATACCTACGATTTATTACACAGCTCAACAAAAAAAAAACTTTTTGCAATTGCCAAGAATGTTTGAATGAATTTATAACAATTCATGGGTGCTGATTTCAAAACTGCCACTGCTTTTGCTAAATTGGCTCTAGTTTCTGAGATATTGGACATCCTTCAAAATATGATTATACCCTTGTGTAAAACAAATGCAATAAGTTTGGTGTCTTTTGTTTTATTTAACTATACCAAGTTATAACTTGGTTTATTTTTTTCTCTTTTATAGCTGCTTTCTAAAGACATCATGAGTTCATCACGAAGATGCTGCAAAAATAATCCGAATGTATTCTGTTACATCTGTGGAGAATACATGATTGAAAAGCAAAGAAGAAATATAACCGACTTTGTGCAGCAGGCATATTGGGCTTATTTCGGCGTGAAGCTGGGAGACCAAGACAAGTCTTGGGCTCCCCATAAGGTCTGCAAAAACTGTGTGGAGATCCTACGGCAGTGGACAAATGGTGAGAAGAAAAGTCTAAGTTTCGGTGTACCAATGGTATGGCGAGAGCCGAAAGACCTTTTTGGTGATTGCTATTTTTGTATTGTGAATGTTAAAGGCTTCAATCGCCACAAGAAATCTAAGTGGGATGATCCTGATCTTGAATCTGCAAGGAGACCAATTCCACATAGCAGTGAAGTTCCTATACCAGTGTTTACTGGATTATTAGAGACTCCGACGGGGGGCAAGATCTGGAGTTTTTGGCAGGTGAAAATAGTGGAAGCAATTATGAAGGAAGTTCTTCAATACCTCAACCATTCAGCCAAGAAGAACTCAATGACCTAATACGAGACCGAAATCTGTCCAAGCAAGCATCTGAGCTTTAAAGCGTCCAGGCTCAATGAAAGAAATTTTCTCAAACCAGAAGTTAAAATAACATTTCATCGGAAAAAAGAAGAGTTTTTCTTCCATAATTCAGCCAAGAGGAAGATCTTGTTTACTGTAATGACATCCCTGGACTTCTGCTCCAAATGCGACTACAAGCTTGAAATGTGTTCTGTTACACAATGGTAACCTTTATGCATCTCTTCCCATTGCCCACTCAACAAAACTTAAAGAAGAGTATGAGAATATCAAAATACTATAGCAGAAAGTCCGTTATTATGAGCATCAGTGGTCAATTTGTGTTGATCTAAAAATGGTAAACTTCTTGCTTGGGCAGCAGTCAGGATACACTAAATACCCAGGCTGCATGTGCCTTTGGGATAGCAGGGCAAGGCAAGATCATTGGACAAGAGTGACATGGCATGCAAGGGAAACCATGACTGTAGGTAAAGAAAATATCATCAACAAGGCACTGGTTGACAAAAATAAGATAATTCTCGGACCGCTTCATATCAAATTATGTTTAATGAAACATCTTGTTAAGGCTTTGGACTAATATGGCAATTGGTTCAAGTATATTTGCAGATCATTTCCCGGATTGAGCCTGGAGAAGCTGAAAGCTGGGATTTTTACGGTCCTCAGATTCGGAAACTCATCAACGATCGAAATTTTACTAATTTCATGGATCACCTTGAAGCTTCTTCATGGAACAGTTTTGTTTCAGTGGTCAGGAACCTTTTAGGTAATAACAGATCAGAGAATTACGAAGAACTGGTGCAAGATATGCTCGCTAACTTCAGAAACATTGGAACAAATATGAACATCAAGGTACATTACCTGCACTGTCATTTAGACAAATTTCCAGGTAACCTTGGGGACTTCAGTGAGGAACAATGTGAGAGGTTTCATCAGGATATGAGGGTGATGGAGGTGAGATATCAAGGAAGATGGGACATACATATGATGGCTGACAACTGTTGGAGCCTCCAGCGCAATTGACCCAACGACACACACAAAAGGAAGTCGAGCAAACAGCGATTTGCTAATGCATTACCATAGACAATAAACATATTAATTAATTAATTAATTAGACATAATTAATTTTTCAAATGAAAATGTTTTCCTCTATAACACGATTACACATATTTTTGAACAAATTTCTGCATGACCATTAACAGTTTCACTACTATTTGTTAGTATACTATTTTACTTCATGCAATTCTTGACAATTTTCAAACACGGTGCATACATTATTTCATTAATTTTAATTATCTCGAAAAATAGAGCCAATCTAGCAAAAGCACTTACATATTCTAAATCAGCATAGTTGACTTTGTATGATTCAAATATCACTGGCAATGAATTCACTGTTTACCAGTGTTATTATTATTATTATTATTATATTTTTTTAAAGTTATAACAACACTGTTGAATATGGTCATCTTAGTGGAAGAACACTTTTGAGTTTGACAGGAAGAGGGCTGGGTGTGAGGGTTGGGTGTGGGGGTTGGATGTGAGAGTTGGGTGTGAGGGTTGGGTTTGCGGGTTGGGTGCGAGGGTTGGGTTTGGGGGGTTGGGTGTGAGGGTTGGGTGTGGGTGTGTGTGGGGGGTTGGGTCTGAGGGTTGGGTTTGCGGGTTGGGTGTGAGGGTTGGGTGTGAGGGTTTGGTTTTGGGGTTGGGTGTGAGGTTTGGGTGAGATGGTTGGGTGTGGGTGTGTGTGGGGGGTTGGGTGTGAGGATTGGGTGTGAGGGTTGAGTTTGGGGGTTGGGTGTGAGGGTTGGGTGAGAGGGTTGGCTGTGGGTGTTGAAATACCAATAATAACAGGAAACCATAAACGTATAAAAAAGGAAGAAATTGATAAAGAAATGTCAGAAAACAAAAAGCCAAGTCAAGAAGAAAGTGGCGAAAGAGGGAAAAAAAACAACAACAAAAGTTGAATTGAATGGACAGAAAGAATGAGTGACGAAAGAGAATCAAAGAAAATTGGGCGGGGTAGGGGTGGACTTGAGAAAAAGGGGCCAGTGGTCAGCTGACTCGGGTCTGGTACATGGACGAGGAGGGGAGAGAGAAAGGAGGGGGGGGGATTGGAGGCATGATTGTTGTGTCGGTGTGGCTGTGTGAGAGAATGTGCTTGTATATGTGTGTGCGAGTGTGTGTGTGTGTGGGTGGGTGGGTGTGAGTGTATAGCGTTATGGGGTGCGGAGAAGGGATCAATCGATCGCAGTTCAATGCACTGGACCCGGAAGACAAAAACCGTCACTTGACCAAATACTAGAGGGGCTGCTGCTATTGTCAAGTCTGGCATCCTTTTTTTTTTTACAGGAGTTGGTGGGGGAGGGGGTGGGGGTAGACAGGGGAAGATCATGGGGGGGGGGGGTGCGTGGGTGCTGAAGTTTGTGGAGAAGGACTCAGCTCTGCTCTTTTTTTTTATTCGTGTGTCCAATTTTTCTTTAGCAGACGATTTCTTAAATCAAAAGAAAAAAAAATATTAAAAAAAAAATGAAGTCACTATGATCTGGTAATGGCGTAGGGTGGGGGGGGGTGGGGAGGGTGGAGGGAGGATAGAGGGTTTGTAAGGGGACGGGGCTAGGGTCAAGGCAGAGAATGATCGTCGGGTTGAGATCTGAGAATTGTTTTAACATCGTTGACAGAGATATGACCAGTCTGTCTGGTGTATGAGTCTGTCTGGTGTATGAGATGGTGTTGTGAAATAATGAAAATATATCATATGGTTATATACATAAGACTCTGAGTGTGTAACTGACATATGAGTCCATGCGGCGGGCAGGTTAAACGTTAAACAACTCACACTATATGACAAACAGCTGACACTATTGGACAAACACCTGACACTATATGACAAACAGCTGACACTCAATGACAAACAGCTGACACTATGTGACAAACAAACAGCTTACATTATATGACAAGAACATTTAGCTAAATGACGCGAGTAAATGCCTTTCACTTCTAACGGTGACGTCACGGCACATGGGCCACTTACAAGGACAGTTTAGGATATTGGTAAGTTAACAGACTATCACCGTTAACTAGAATTGACCAAACTGTGTATACAACATCATGATAAGTAAACAGACTATCACCGTTAACTAGAATTGACCAAGCTGTGTATACAACACCATGATAAGTTAACAGACTATCACCGTTAACTAGAATTGACCAAACTGTGTATACAACACCATGATCAGAGCCTTTAATATTTGGAGGCCCTAGGTAGGGGGTTTTTGGAAATATTTAGAGAGCCTAAGCCACTGTCGTGAAGTAACAACATCAAATTTATTAGAGTACTTGAAGTGGGCCATTAGGAAATGTTAGCCCACCGCACGGACCCTGGTTGCGTATTAACAAGCAAATATTAGGACTGTGAGCATTAACAATTCATTACATTGTAAAGCACCAGAATGATGAAGTGAAAATTCGCGATGTTCTTTTACTGGTGAATGAGATATTCAGCTATATACATTTTTTGACAAGTGGTAGATTAATTGAATACATTAAAGTGTAAATGAGTCTTGTGAGTAGTGACAATGTAATGGTATAAACCAGGCTTGCGGAGCAGGAGCCGAGGAGCCGGGAGCCGCCACTTTTTGCTGGAACCGGAGCCGAAAACATCTGGCGGCTCCACGGCTCCCAAATGTTTTTTTTTTTACCGCAGAATTTTTCTTTTTTAGCTTTAAAATTCCAAACTCGTTTGATTGTTTGCCTCCTACAATTTGAAATGTTGTTATTTTACTAAAGCCACAACAGTAACAGCGTTAAAAATGATAGCGTGCACGCACATCACCACAAGAATTCTTTAACGGGGAATTGTTTTGTGTTCGTTATAAATCTTGTTTACCGTCCGAAATTTTTTTTATGGCATGTTATTTTGTTATATATAAAGTTAAAACAGTTTTATTTCATAGAATAATTGTATCAATCCTTTAAAATAAATTTTTACTAAGACGACAAATAGAACGCGTCATTTCGTATTATTATTTGACCGCGAATCAGGCCCGTAGCGTGTGTGGGGGCCAGGGGGGCTTAGCTATTGCCTGGCCCCTGTTGTAGAATGCCTGGCCCCTGCTGTAGAATTTTCACGCTACGGGGCTGCCGCGAATTCGTAATAGACTATAAACAAAACGGTCGCTTTCTGTATTTAATAATTTTATTATAAACAGAATATCTTAAATAGAGTAGATAAATTTATAAGGATGTGGCTATACGGACCCGGGTCCCAATAAAATTCGATTGTTATTCGGACCCGTGGCAAATATGCACTAAGCATAGCTATATTTAAACTTTATTAGACGGATCCCGAAAAAATAATAATACAGAGTCCGCTTAGTGGAACCCTAGACACTGAGTAACGATTAAATCATACAATTCAAACAATTATAAAAAAAAAACAATAATAAAGTTTATGTATAGCTAAGCTAAGTGCATATTTGCCACGGGTCCGAATAACAATCAGACCTGATTGGGACGAGGTCCGAATAAAAATCGGAATTTATTGGTACCCAGGTCCGAATAGTCACTTCAAATTTATAAATAATAAATATAAATACTGAAGTCTTTAAAATATTTTAAATAATGTATCATTTTACTATTTGCTAATTTGATCATTGAAATAACTTTTTATTACTTATGAAAATGGTGACTAGTGAAACCTCGGTCGAAAATAATGATATGATTCTGGATGCACTGAAATGGTTTGTTTTTAGTAAAACCGACATGCTTATATTTTCAAGTACCTGACTATGGGGCAGCCCCGTAGCGTGAAAATTCTACAGCAGGGGCCAGGCAATAGCAGGGGGCAGGTAATACATTTTACTAAGTAGAACAAATAAGCAGAGGGGGCCAGACAAAACGCAGGGGGCCCCGGCCCCCCTGGCCCTCCCCCGCACGCCCTGCCCCCCCCGCACGCTACGGGCCTGCTATGGGGGTGAACGCGACAAAATTTGCATAACTTTTTATCAGCGGCATGTTTGGGTGGCGCAATTACAAAAATTTTTGTCTCGTGTGATACTATCTTAATAGGGAGCCGGAGCCGTAAAATTTGAGGGAGCCGGAGCCGGAAAAAAATTTGGCGGCTTCGCAAGCCTGGTATAAACAGTGACAGAAGATTGGTCTCCCAACAATATTAAGCTCGATTGCAAAATCCATATAATAAGATTGTCTTTCAAACCATTTTTTTAGCTTCATTGTCAATCCATATAATATTGATCAATGAGATGAAAGGATAAATTCAGAACAGAGTAATGCGAAATGATGAAATGTAACACAATCCTGAATTTTGATGTGTGATATTTCTAAGTGATGTTGCCAAGGAATTCTACAGTAAATAAAAGAAAATGGAGAAATATAAATGAATAAAAGAAACTTTCAGAAATTCTACTCCAAAAAAAAAAAAGAAAAATGTAAAAACTTTGAACTGTTTAAAAGTCCATCAACAAAAGAACGCTAGAATTGAGGAGAGAGGCATGTTTTTGATTTAAAAAAAAATAATGAAAGATCCCTGAATGTTTTCTGGGATTGGGGTGATGGGTGGTGGTTGGGGGGGGTATCAGAATGGTTTGAGAAGGGGGTTGACTGGAAAGGGAAGATTGGGGACGGGGGGAGGGGAGGGTAGAATAATGGTGTGTAGGGGTTGGTTTGTGGGGGGGGGGGGAATAGAAGGGGGCAAAGAAGAAAAAAGAAAGAAAAGAAAGAAATCTTTATTCACCAAGAGAAAATCAAAGATCGAAATGGGTTCCTGCCATTGTAGTGACCATCGATTTCCTGGAAGTGGAATTACGTCCCCCTTGTACAAAATGGCACCCATGAAGGAAAGGCTTGGGATGGAGACTTGGGGGACCGAAGGGGGGGGGAAGGGAGATGGGGAGTGGGGTAAAGGAAAAGTGTGGAATTGGGATGGGGTATATGGGAGGTGGGGGCGGGGTGGGGGGGGCTGGGGCAAGGGCAAATAAAGAATCGAGAGGGGAGGGAGAGAGAGAGGGGGGTGAGGTGAATAAAAGAATCGGAGCCTAAAAGAATTAAAAGATGGTGAGAAAGAAAATATATAAAAAAAAAGAGTTTTGGTGGTGGTGGGGACGGGGGCGGGCCGGGCTAGGGACAGTGGAGATTTGAAAGATAGAAAGAATAGATGGAAGTGAATGAATAAGAAACGAAAATGAAAAAAGAAGAAAATTCCATCAGTGATTTTTGTTGCCTAGATGCGAGCTTAATGCTTCAAGAGATGGACTGGCAAACAGAGAAATTCTTGCCCAATATTATCTCGTTTTAGCTCTATTTTTCTGCTCTCTTTTCTTTCTATTTCTTTTCTTTTGGGGCTCACCCATGTTCCTCCTTTTTGGTACTCACGACATGATTGTGTTGTTTTCTAAGCAGGGGCGGTGAGAGGAGGTTGAGGGGATGTTGGGGTTGGGTTGGGGTGGTGGGTGGGAGTTAGAACCTATTGAAATGTACGGTTCTATTTCTTTTTTCCCCCTCTCATTCGTTCTCTCTTTCGCTCTCTCTCTTTCTCTCTCTCTCTCTCTTTTGTGGTAGGAATGAATGGAAAGAAGAAAAACAAAACCAACAATTGAAAAAGAATGAAAGAAAGAGAAAGAAAGAAAAAAAACTAGAGAGGAAGATGAATGTCCAAGAGAACTGACCACCTGATGGTGGCTCATGACGGAATTGTTCTGGACATCCCAGAGTAGCCGTGATTTTAAGATGAAGCATTTACGTGTGTGTGTGTGTTTGTGTGGAGGTGAGTGGGTGGGAGTGCATGCAACGTAAAGTATACATGATGTAAAGTATTTGGAGAGAGAGAGGGTGTGTGTGTGTGTGGGTGTGTGTGTGTTAATCTAGATAGTACTGTAGCTTCTCAAACTTCTATTCTTCGCTACCGACTGTGAAAACTATTTTTCGGCTCTGTACGATAAAAATAGTGGAACTAAAAATATTTTTTTTTGTTTCTTATTCGAAGATTAAGATTTTAAAAAAATAAATTTTAATTCAGCTATTAACATTCATTATTTCACTTTTGATTTTTTTTTCTATTTCATTACAAATTTCAGCATGTTCGGCGAATAGCAAATAATAGAACTGCTGATTATCATTTCATTTCATGTGTTTGTACCTTATAAGTTTGAAAAGTTATATCGATTGATGCAAATACAGACAATTGTGTGAATGACAAGTGAACTTTTTTTTTCCCACCTGCAAAGTACGGCTGATGTTTAACTAGGGTGCATCACGTAAGCATGTTTATATGTATATGAAAAGATAATAGTAATATATGTTTCCTGTTTACATGAACATAAACAAATCAACTATTTGTTTTAGAAACAAACAAAAGTTTCAACTGATAGTCAAAACGAAAAAAAAAAAAATTGAAATGGCGTCCCTAGCAACCAGCTGCCACGGCGTCTCAACTCGAGTGTCCTATGCGTGAGTGTGCGTTTATACATTCTGTTTTTCCTCTTTTTTTTTTCCTCCCCCATGTTTAACCCCATGGGTGAATCTGGAAGAGCGACAACAATGCCATGATGGGTCATGGAAGATAAGACGTTAAGAGATATTAGGCCAAAGGGGGGCCCACTTGAAAGGAGCCTTTGACAAACACGACGATAAAGAAGATACAACCGATGACAAGATAGAGATGACGATGATGGTGATGATGATAAATGGGATGAAAATTTGTAAAAAAAAAATATAATTTTTATGATGAGAGAAAGTTAGCAGTGATGTCCATTTACCATTCTCCCACTTGGTATTTTTTGTTTTAATGCTGTTGAAAGATTGCGTTGTGAACTTTTATTATACATGAAGACTCAACAGTGCAACAGTCAAAACACCACACACACACACAAATATATATATATATATATATATATATATATATATATATATATATATATATATATATATAAACAAACAATTTTTTACTTATTTTAACCGAGGAGGGGGCATAATACAAATGCTGGAAGTCGTATCAGGTTGATTGCCCTTGTCTCGAGACATTGTAAACCGAGCATGGAATGAAATTTTCAAGTGAGAAAAAGACTAAATGCACAATAGTGTGAATTAAGTAAATGCATACTCCACGCAATGCATCGTTTATTTCTAATGATCCGAAATCAAGTACCAAAAGTAGTTCAGATTGGATTAGAATTAATTTGTAAGAACAATACGTTTCTTTAAAATATCTATATAAATAATAGCGGTGTGGGTTCTGCGTTAAATCGAAAGTAGAGAATTTATACAACAGTAATCCAGTTTAAAATCGTAAACAAAAACAATAAAATCATGAAAAAATCGGATCTGTCCAAAACTAAAAATAACCTAGCCTACCAATCAAACCTAAGGGGTATAACTCTATGCAAAGATTTTGCAGGGTACGGCTAGTATAATATATTGTTTATACCGAAATTGTTCTATGTGCAACGTTGATGCTCCAAGTGTGCTCATGTCATGTATACAACGTACGTACTTTACGTACAATATTAAGTACTGGGTATTAACTTCGCTAAATATGTACAAATCAAATAATTGCACGAAGCTATCTACTTATGAACATGTCATTTCAAGCATTCAGCGCTTACTGGCTGTGCACAAACCATGCACACGGGTGCACAATTAAGTGCACAAAGCTAATTATTTATATAAGCGCCAAGTCGTGCATTGAGAATGTTAACTGGCTGTGCAAAAAATCATGCCGATTCATACAAATTTCATTGCTTGTGTACAAATCAAAACTACATAATAACAGGGGCGGAAACAAAAACCCTAAGGCTTATAGGCTAGATCCTTAGGCCATGAACACACCCACACAAAAAAAGCCCCCTTTTATAAGACTTGATTAATTCTCCGTGATTTTACACCAATAACCTTCACAAAACAAAAAAATAGGCAGATATCTAAATATCTGTGTACATCTTCTGGAAATCAGTCGAAGACCTCCTATTCGGTGAAATTCGGAAAGACATAATATATTTTTTTTATTTCCGTCACAGGTCTTAAAGCCAACAACAACGGCCTTTATCCGGCACTGCGGACAGAGATCCGGTACTGCGGACAGAGATCCGGCACTGCGGACAGAGATCCGGCACTGCGGACAGAGATCCGGCACTGCGGACAGAGATCCGGCACTGCGGCCAGAGATCCGGCACTGCGGACAGAGATCTGGCTCTGCGGACAGAGATCCGGCACTGCGGCCAGAGATCCGGCACTGCGGACAGAGATCCGGCACTGCTGACAGAGACCACTGCGTGTGTACACAAATCATGTTCTTGGTACAAAGTTCTTCTAAGAAAAGTGTTACAGAGATTATTTTACGGTTTGATAAAAACAACCGCCAAAAAAAGAAAAAAGGAAAAAGTTGTCCAGGTGACCGGTTGCCTCTTTGGCTTATCATTGTTATTGTAGAGATGACTGACGCGGTGCAGACCCCGAGGGGAGGGAAGGGGAGGTGCGTGTTTATATCGACCATGTACAGTGTACCACCTCTACTCCTCAACTAATTCCCCCCCCCCCTTCCTTTCCCACCCTCTCCATCAACTTCAGTTCAACGTACTTGTTAAGGAAAGTTCATCCACGGTGGTTCATCAGTGTCCTGTGGTTCATCAGTGTCCTGGGGTTCATCAGTGTCCTATGGTTCATCAGTGTCCTATGGTTCATTAGTGTTCTATTTACTGTGGTTCATCAGTGTCCTGTGGTTCATCTGTGTCCTATGGTTCATTAGTGTTCTATTTACTGTGGTTCATCAGTGTCCTGTGTTCTATTTACTGTGGTTCATCAGTGTCCTATGGTTCATCAGTGTCCTATGGTTCATCAGTGTCCTATTTACTATGGTTCATCAGTGTCCTATGGTTCATTAGTGTCCTATTTACTATGGTTCATCAGTGTCCTATGGTTCATCGGCGTCCTATGGTTCATTAGTGTCCTATTTACTGTGGTTCATCAGTGTCCTGTGGTTCATCAGTTTCCTTATATATATATATATATATGTATATATATATATGTATATATATATATATATATATATATATATATATATATATATATATATATATATATATATATCACTTATATATCCTCCAGTCAGCCAGTTCCTGCTGATTTATATGCACTGTGGAACAGCAGCACCCTAACTTCCACTTGTTATTATCGATAATATTCAGTACAATGAGTCCTTTTGTTATGAATTCTTTCTTTATACTTTTATGATATATAAACATTAAGTTAATGTTAGTAGCCATTAAAAACGTAGTTCCAAGTTTATCAAACAGATACACACATGGAACTGTCCGCATCACAGTTCCAGGGACGATGTGTTTTTGTCTTTTGAATGCATCACGCATGAGCACATTATGAGCTGCACCCGAAGCTGCGAGGAAGATAGCACTGTTTATATCGCAGTGCCGACAGTATAAAAAATGTAGCTTAATAGTAAGGATGTAGTAAATGTTAGTAAAGTTATAAGTAAGTACAAAAAGTTTCATTTTTTAATTATTATTTGAGGCGTTTATTAATAGTGAAAACATTTTCTGTTTATATAAGTGTTCGTTTCTTGTAGCCTACATAATTTTCAAATAAAGCTTAAACATTTTCTGGAGCAACAGCGACCCCAACTAATGTTAGCTAGGAACCGTCACTACTGGCAGCAAGGCCGTACCCAGGATTTTTTTTTTTGGGGGGGGGGGCTGTACGGAGAGTTTTATATAAGAAAAAATTGGAACACAATGATAGAGAAGTATATATTATAATAAAATTAGATTTTTAGAATTAATTTGGGGGGGGGGGGAAGGCTGTAGCCACCTAGCGCCCCCCCGGGTACGGCCTTGACTGGCAGCGTAGCCATATCAACTCTAGAATCTTCGATTTTTTTTAATAAAGCAGCTATACTGATAAATGACAAATACTAGAATAAATAAATAAAAAAAAAATAAAAAAAAAAAATAAAGAACTTCTTAATGCCCGAAACAATGCCACAAATTGTACCAGAAATTAGTAAAATTAATACAATTATATCCCCCCCCCCCCAAAAAAAAAAAAACCCCGAAAAGTTCTACCACCCTATCCCCAACTACCACCAAACGTACTTACTAGTTACCACCCCCTTAATACCTCGCCCCCCCCCCCCCCGTTTCACCTCATTATTCAATCCCTTCCGTTTCGGATAAGCTACCGGCCCCTGTAGTCAGGCGAGCAGTAAACTCCCACCAGTGGCTGTTGGGGGGGGGAGGGAAGGGCAGGGGGGAGGGGGTGAAGGAGGAGGACTGGGGGGTATGTGTGCCTCCTTGAGAGGTAGCACGCCCCTGTTTGATATATTCCATCGAGTCCGAGCCCAGTAACCGAGGGCCAGAGATAATGAGGGAGACAAGCTGGCGTCCGGCATGTGTTGAATGTCTTTTGTTAGACGTCTGCTGGAAAGGAAGAGGTGAATACTTCAGATATTTGGAAGAGCTAAATAGAGATATTGTAGAGATTGTGAGTTGAAGAGTGTATGTGGGGGAGGGGGAAAGGTGGAGTGTGGAGGTGGGTGTTTAGAATATTTGAAAAAAAAGATATAAATTTAAATTTCTTATTTCCCACAGATGAAGCCCATTAAAACCGTCGTTCAGATTGGTATAGAGTAAATCCTCCCGTAAAAAGCTGCATGCACCACGGCCAATTTATCAAAATGAACTAAAGTGGTTTTAATAATAGACACCAAAAAATCTGTCACTTTGGGAAGCCGCACATAACTTTAATTGCCATATTTGGGAGTAACTATTGTAGATTTTAACCACATAATCAAATCTTTTATACATCAAAACAGAAAAAAAATATGTTACGATCCATTTTATCTAGTCCAATTCATTAGTCTTCACTGCGGTTCGAACTCCTGTCCCCTCAGATCGATATTACAAATGAACGCCTTAGTGTTTCGTTTTACTAAACCTATGTATGTACCGCTGTGAGACTTAGCTAGCACCTGGACAGCTTTATGGCTGTCCCTAGATATTGTGCATTTGTTAATCTATTCAGTGGATGTGAAAAACTTTGGGTAGTTGGTTATTGATACATTTCAAAATTCATTAAGGATGTCTAATTTTGTGCAGAATTATTTCTTGTTTCGCTAATTTTTTTTATAATAACGCAAATGAGAACACATTTTATTAAATGAGAATTTTTTTTTTTAAATTCTATCATTTAAAAAAAAATTCTTTAAAAAAAGATAAAGAAACAAACATCAGTAGAGATATGAAATGACTTTAATGACAACAAAAGAATGAAGATAAAGATGTTCCCTTCTGTTTGTCCTCCACACAAAGTCCTTCTGGCATGAGAATTTATGACATTCAGCAGACAAGGGAATGCCAGAAGATGAAAGAACGGAACCGGGAGAGAAAGGGGTGGGAGAGAAGGGAAGCTACAGTTTTATGAATTGTGGGACAGCTCACAGAAAATGAAGAAGAAAATAAAAAAAAGACCCAAATGAATGACTCGAACTGTGAGTCGAGGAAGTCTTCAAAACATCAACGAGTCGTTTAATCCGATGGGGGGAGAAGGCCAACTTGGCAAGTAAGTCATCGCCAGAGATTTGTGTGGACAGTTTGGCTGCACACGTCAGCGAACATTGACTTTGTACCTGGCATGTTTATCAGTGGCAGCATACAGTATTGTTACACTCGTCCGCATGCTTGGTGGATGATGAATGCAACTGCATACATGAATTTGCTGATGTATGCTTAGGACGGTATGCATATAAACCTATATATATATATATATATATATATATATATATATATATATGGTGTGGTTGGGGGGGGGTTAAGATATAAAACATCAAAGCAAGACAGTAAGAAGAAGGCGATGCAATAAAACAGCAGAAAAACTCATGAAAACTCTCTTGATAGAATGCATGAAGAAAACGTTATGGGTTTAAACATATTGACTAAACACATTAACACTTTACTTAAATAGAATGCATTCAAACATGGGGACAAATTTATAAAGCGTTGAGTAACCCAGAGAACAATATAAATACACGTAAACAGACATACCAGAATGCCACACAAAACACCAAAAAGGTAAATTTTGGAGCACGCGGAATAAAGAGAACAATAAACATAAATAATAATAAAACACGTTTATCCAGTAGAAAATTTTTAATGCAAAAATACCACAAAAACAAGTGACAACATGAAAATTAAAATCTAATCACAATTGTATTTTGATGTTGACCAGTACAAAACCAGCAACACTCAGTCATACAAGTGGACAGAAGTAGTAGAAAGCAATGTAATAAACAGCTCCTGAACAGAAGTTGCAAGGAATTATAATTTTTTTTTATAGTTAAAAGATTTGTGATTTGATTTGATTTGATTAGGAGATAAATTCCTAGTCCCACGCTTCTTTCTGTTCGAATGGTTGGGAAAATGTGGCATCAAACTGACCAACATTTCTGTCCGTGTACACGGGGGTTGGTCAAGTTGATTAACTTTTATCTCAGTGAAAATAAATATTTTGGGTAGCTTTTTTTTTTTTAAATTAGATAGACCGATTGGGTTAAATATGTTGATACTACCAACAAAGTTATGTCTATGCATTAATATATTTAATGTCAAATTCAATAATTATGCTTAACTTTTTGTGGAAAATGTCTAAACTTATTAAGTCAATGATTATTATTGATAAATGCACGGTATATAACATTTGATCTATTTCTGATGGCTATGTATAAGGTGCAATCGATATATGTTTGACAATATGTAAGTATTTATTACAAATGATGGTCATATGATTTCATGCTTTATACAATTTAAAATGTTAATAATAAAAATATTTTTTTTAATTATTATTAATTGTTTTCATGCTATGTAAACAACATGTGGTTGGGTATTTGAATTGATTCGTTTAATTATTTGAGTGAAAGAATACACAGCTTTTATGCCATATGCCAGCTACTAATAGGCGTTAAAACTGACAGACCTGACCCGACCGGGGGGTGGGGCCTTAGGGGTTACGGGGAGGGGTCACAGGGCTATGAGGAAGTTGTCCTAATGAATGGGACTGAATATACTCCACAGTCCTATACTAAAAGAGACTAGGATCAGATTGTGTTTTACCTGATCTTTCTGCTTGCTCAGATTTTCTCGAATGTTCTGCAGATGGTGGATCATCTCACTAATCTGTCGTTCCTTCTCGCTCAGGGTAGCTTCCCCGGCCAGCACGGCCTGTACAGTGTCCAGTACTTTGGGGCTGTCGCCGCCGAGGTCAGCCATTGACCCCAGGGTCGGGTCAGACGGGGCGTCCACGGCTTTGGAGTTGAGCCTCTTGAGCACGTTCTCCATCGATCGCCTCTGGTGGCCGGAGTACAGAGTGGACAGCGGGGATGAGGAGGACATCTTCGACGATGGCGACGAGAGCGGACGCATGGAGGTGCTGGTGGACGACAACGAATGCTCGTCTGAGCGAGACGTGTCCTGGTCCGACTCTCCGTCCGTGGCAGGGCATTGACCGGTGCTGCCCCTGTGCCTTTCGCTCTCTTCTTCTTCTTCCCCCTCCTGCCGCTGGTCATCTTTGTGCGTCTCGGACACTCCGCCGTCCTCGTCTACCGTGCTCTCATCGTCGCAAGTGTCTTGGTCAGACTGAGGGTCAGAGTTGGAATGCGCGACATCCTCCTCATTTTCCTCCGGGAGGTCAAAGGGTGACCCCGATCCGCCCAGACCAAGAACGAGCTGGCCGTTGAGCAATTCTTCTTTGGGGAGCTTCGTTGGAGTGTTCTTCCTCTTTGACGACATACTCCTGAAAAAGACAGATGGTGTAAAACAGATTTTAATGGTTTGAAACATTGAGACCACTTTAAATTTCCTTTCATTTACATTTTGAAAAAATTGTAAAAAAAAGAAAAAAAAAGGAAACATTTGCACGCAGCAAATGCACCAATGGATATACTTGAAGAAAATTGACAATTTTTGAGGGACACATTTTTAATTTTGTCAAAGTTACAGAGTTTTTCAGTTATTTTTTTTTTTTTTCATTTTTCGCGAAATCGCATTTTGACCTATAACATGGTAAGAGACTAAAGTTTCTAATGTAAGGAAACATTACTCAAAATTTTCTTTAATCTGTTATCTGTCATTGCACCTTATTTTTTTTTTTTAATTTGCGCATTTTCAAAATCTATTTTTTTTTAACTCAGCTCCAAAATATTCATACACACTAGAACAATACACACAAACATGGCGGGCGGCTTTTGGAAAGATCAGTTTCAATTGACGATCTGTATAATTTTAATTAATGTATGATGTGTGGTTGTAACACACAAGTTCAGTACTACTGTAGTACTGTACTGCTGTACTAGTGGACTACTGTATTACTGTACCACTGCACTATTGGACGACTGAACTATTATACTACTGTACGTACTATTGGACTACTGGACTATTGTTCTACTGTACTACTGGACTACTGTACTACTGAACTAATGTACTATTGGACAACTGTACAACTATACTACTGTACTATTGGACTACAGTACTAATATACTACTAAAATACTGTAATACTGTACTACTATACTACTGTAGTACTTTACTACTCTTGAAGTTTCCTACGGGATTATCTAATAATGAATCACCGAATCAGAATGTCAATGGGCCATTGGGCGTGGTTTAGGTGAACTGCTTTGTACAAAATTTTCTTTAGTTTGCTTCCAACATACAAATCATAATTTTTTTTTCTCTCGGGATTTATTTCGACAAAACAACAACAACAGCAACAACAACAAAAGGCTGGTTTCCCTTAAACTCCCTATGGGCTCATCGGGGCAGATGAAGTGAAGAATTCATCTGTTTCTATAACCTCGGAATACGAAGGGATTGTGTGATTAGCACAACGCCCAGCCGCCTTTACTTCCCCAACTTAAGAGTCATTAACGTAATTAAAGCTGGGTGGAGATTTGGGACCTACATCAGGACGTGAAAAAAAAAAATCCCAAGGCTCTCTCAGAGGTTCGAACCCTGGACACTCCGGCCGACGGCACCACCATCACTCGTCCCCCTTTTGACTTAATATCTGGCATTAATTTAGGACATAAGACAGTCTGATCCCTTCCCCCCCGTCAACACTATTTCAAATATTTATTCAAACGTGTCATTGCGCGCGCGCGCACACACACACACACACATACAGAGAAAAAGCGCACCCTCTTGTGCACCGTCAAATGCACAAGTGAATGACACAATTGTAACACAACTTTTCCTCCTTGTCTTCCTGTACTCTCAATTCTCTCTCAGACTTAAATACATATATATATATATATATATATATATATATATATATATATATATATATATAACAACTCACATACACAAGTAACAACTAAATAAAAAACAAGCAATTTAAGTCTTTTCCGTTTCGGACAAAGGACATTTTAGATCATTTTCGCCGGACGAAATCCGTATTTTTTTTCCGGGTTACAGCCATAAATATTGTTCCACGCGCATGAATTTTGATAAATTTAGAGATGGAAGTAATCATGTTGAATAACTATTACAAAAATAAATAATGATTACGCCCCTTTGATTAGCTTTTATTATTTATATTTAAAATATAAGCAAAAACGGTACATAATAAACTCTTATATTTTGGCTCTGAGAGGTCAGATTGCGAAATAGACTTTTGATGTACACTTGGCAGGCCAAGACCTACAAAATGATATACACATCATGGGTCTAGGACTTATGGTTGTTGAGATCTAGGGTGATGACGGACAGACAGACAGACAGACAAAACGGGGACAATAGAGCATTTTTTTCGAAAATGCTCTAAAAATCTTCAAGACTGTGCACTGTTATCTGAAGTGAGCGTCCGTTTTCACACGATCTCTGGCACTGTGCAACTTTAACTGTCCATTCATAATTTTTTATTTTGTGTGTGTTTGTTGTTGTGTTCCGCTCTCTCTCTCTCTCTCTCTCTCTCTCTCTCTCTCTCTCTCTCTAATGTTTCTGACCGGAGTCCACCCTGAACAAAAAACAAGAAAAACTTGTATACATGTCTTGCAGAACAAATGTCCCCCTTGTGTCGTCCTAACGGGGACATACATTCCTGAGATATCATGGGAGTTAAACTGTTTTCACAAGGGCTGGTGCGGCAGCGGGAGGGGGGAGGAGATGGGAGGGGAGGGGGGATGGTGGCGAGAAAACTGCAGCCTACGTCATAAAATGGGCGGTGGCGGTGGGAGGGTACGGTAAGGTGTATAACAAAAGGGATTTATCTTGGCGAGTTAGAAAATGAGGATTTTTTTTTTTTAAAAATAGGAAAACGAGTCAAAGTCGAAAGAAATGGAAGGGTGGGAGGGGGGGGGCATCTAAAAAAAAAATAAAATCAGTGAGACAATGACCGGTCTTGTCAGGGAGTAGGCTCGCTGAGTGGCGCTGATGTGATGGGTTGCACGTACATCAAACGTGTGAGCACATAATGCTCTCAGCAAGATTGTTACGCGCGTCCTAACCCTTTTCACTACTCACTCCGTAGCCCCCCCACCACACCCTCACTCCCCTCCGCCTTTACTTCCCTCCCCACCCCCAAAACCTCTGTCCACCATTTCCCCCTCTCACTTTAAGACAAGCGGTTATTATTATTTTAATTTTTTTGTGTGTGTTTCAAGAAACATCAGGTGGACGGACGATAGTGGACGTTTTGTTAAGGGGGGGTCGCCCGTATGTTGTCTAAGTGGTGCGATGACAGACACTGAGCGTTGCTTATACTCCCTCCCTCCCCCACCCCCTCCCTCCTCCCTCCCCGCATATGCAGATATACAATGTACTTACTTTGTCACAGTGACACTTACACACTTGAATGTATTCATATATACACACACACAAATGCAATACTCACACATAACATATACTCACACATAACATATACTCACGTAACATATACTCACGTAACATATACTCACACATAACATATACTCACGTAACATATACTCACACGTAACATATACTCACCAGAGATGAGCGGACAGCGGACGCGTCCGCTTGCGGACGCAGATCCGAAGACTTTTCCGAATCCGCGGACTGACAGCGGACGCTTCGTATGGTTAAGTTGCGGACTGACGCGGATCTTCTTTAGCGTTACCATAAAAAATTTCAAGTCATTTAAACAGTTAAATTTCAGCAACGCGGACGCGCTGACTGACTGCGGACCAATGTTGTAAGATTCTGCGGACGCGGATCATTGATAGAAATCCGCGGACGGACGCGGACGCTAAATTTCAAGATCCGCACACCTCTGATACTCACACATAACATATACTCACACGTAACATATACTCAAACGTAACATATACTCACACATATCATTTACTAACATATAACATATACTCACACTACCAGACTAGATGGTTACAACATTAGACATGTACCAGAGTTTCTCGTGCGTAACTCCCAATATGTTTAGGGCCAATTGAAAAAGAACCTTTCGAGGCCCTATTTCCATCACATTTTAGATGAAGTAATACTATACTGGAATGGGCCCTTCATTTCACCGGAAGCTCTAGGCGAGCCAGGTACGAGGCGTGATTGTTCGTTGCCCTATGTTTGAAATAAATCTTACTGCTTGACCAGAATGTATTCGTTAAAACGAAAGAGAGAGAGGGAGAGACAGAGAGAGAGAGAGAGAGAGAGAGAGAGAGAGATAGAGGAGAGAGAGAAAGAGAGAGAGAGAGAGAAAGAGAGAGAGAAAGAAAGAGAAAGAGAGGGAGAGCGCACAGATAGAATGATGATGATTGTGTGATTGTGTGATTGAGTAAATGATTGAGCTCTATGTTCTCGCGATTGGACTATTTGTAGGTATGAATGCGCGGGCTATTTATAGTACTTGTAAGAATTGACTGAGATGTACCGAAGATTAAACCGAATGATTGAGTCAGGTCAACGAATGATTCAACTAGACCTTTATGTAAGAATATTTCAGTTGCATTTATGAATGATTCGTTTATTTGAATGAATGATTCAGTAATGTGAATGAATGATTCGGTTATTTTAATGAATGATTCGGTGATGTGAATGAACGATTCAGTGATTTGAATGAATGATTCAGTAATTGGAATGAACGATTCAGTGATTTGAATGAATGATTCAGTAATTGGAATGAACGATTCAGTAATTTGAATGAATGATTCAGTAATTTGAATGAACGATTCGGTTATATGAATGAATGATATCGGTTATATGAATGAATGATAAAGTAATTTGAATGAATGATTAAGTAATTTGAATGAACGATTCGGTTATATGAATGAACAACTAAGTAATTTGAATGAACGATTAAGTAATTTGAATGAATGATTAAGTTATGTGAACGTATGATTGACAGGAGTGAAAGACATGTAAACATCACTGAACGGACCAGTGACTGGGATTGGGATCGGGTGCCAGTGCCAATAGCAAACTTTCGAGAAACAAGGTCATAACTTCCTGGGTGCACACACAACTAATTATTTTATAATTTTTATTTATTTTTTTTATTTCTTTAAATTTCCGTCCGCTATCTTGAAGATGTAACCGGAGTCTTGGAGCCAAACCGCGGGTGCTATCAGTGGTGGGAGCAGCCATTCCTCCGACTTGTGCTCAGGGATTTTTTTTTGCGTAAAAGTTGCTATGTATGTGTGTGTAATCATCTACAGTGTGGATAGACGGCAGCTTACAGTGGAGATACGGAGGTCACGTGATGTATTCTTACGCCGAGTCTAATTAGAAAGACCACTGACGACGACGGCCTTTCTGGGTGTGTGAAGGGTGGTGGGATGTAATGGGGGGGGGGGGAGTGGAAGTGGAAAGGTGGGGGTGGGGAGAGAGGGGTGAGAGGTCTTACGTGAGATAAAAGGTTAAACCAAACATGTGATAAATTTACTACCAAGTCGTACATAGGGCAGTGTGGCGGATTTTGACTCTTACCGACAAACATTTCTTCCTAAATTTTTTTTTCTTGTTTGTATGTTGCTGTTTTTTTTTAATACAGATAACTCATTCAACAGGATGCACACGCATTATTTTTGCCATCACACTCTTTAAAATGGAGTGGGGGAGAGGGGGGGGAGGAAGGAGGGAAGAGGGGGGGTAGGGTCTCATGAACACGAGAGCCACTGATGCCCTATTTATATTATTTGCTTCGGATGAGGCTTTAAAAATGTAGTTGTATAAACTGATAACTTTTGCACGTAACGTGGAGCGTGAACAGCTTTTTATTGGGTTTGAATGGACGGAGTAACGACCATGTTTCTTTTTTGTCTGTCTGTCTGTCTGTCTGTCTATCTATCTATCTATCTATCTATCTATCTATCTATCTATCTATCTATCTATCTATCTATCTATCTATCTATCTATCTATCTATCTATCTATCTATCTATCTATCTATCTATCTATCTATCTATCTATCTATCTATCTATCTATCTATCTATCTATCTATCTATCTATCTATCTATCTATCTATCTATCTATCTATCTATCTATCTATCTATCTATCTATCTATCTATCTATCTATCTATCTATCTATCTATCTATCTATCTATCTATATATATATATATATATATATATATATATATATATATATGCAAGGACCAGATGTGATGCCCGGCGTTCCCCGGGAAAATAGAGATGCAATTTGTGCCCTTCTCCTCCTATATACTGCTATATACTATAACGGACATTTCGTTTCGCTTTATTCTAATTTCTAAAAAAGTTAAAATGTCAGGTAATATATATGTATATATTAAATAAAAACTTCGATTTTACATTACTGCTAAACCAGGCAAGTTTCAATATTTAATCACAGCGAATTTCAATAATATATTGGAACGCTTACAGTTTTGATTAAATTCTGTGTAAAAATCTATGAATGTTGGTTAAATCGATCTAAGAAGATAGAATCAGATTGTGAGATATAATTCATATTATTATGATGATCAAAAGATGTAATAATGCGATAAAAAAATTTTTTTTGTTCCGTTGCCAGTCAATGGTTTGAAAAGATTAAAATAATGTACTTACGAGAAGCGAAATTCTTTGTATTCAAATCCACACACAAAATGTATTATGTTATTTTTTTTAAAGAAAAGAATAATAGAACAAGAAAACTAAAACGATTCTGGTTTATTTTGAAAAGTTCATTTTTGTTATGTCGTAGCCCACAGACACTTATATATATATATATATATATATATATATATATATATATATATATTGTTGCCCATACACACATACACATATACACGTACATATATATTAAATTGTGTCTCCTTTACACTTTTATGGCAACTGATAAAACTAAACCAAACCACATGTAATTGTATGAATAATATTTGTCCAATAAAAGTGAAAAAGTAAAATTAATCAATCCATAGGAAGAGTATGGAAGGGAGAGGGGGGGGTATTGGGGGCGGGAGCGGGGGGTGGGGGAGAAACAACAATCCTACAGTGTAATTCGTTTTCTCTCTCTCTCTCTTTCTTTTTTTTTTTTAACATATATAGAAACAATCTCCAATCGTTTCTTTGGCTTAAATAATGACAAGGGATCAATCAAACAACGTCTCCCCCCCCCCCCCAACTCAATTGACCACACCTTCCTTCATCTGCCCGGGTCTTTCTCTGTACTCAAGACAAATTAACAGTCATACAAATGTTAATCTTCAAAAAAAAAAAAAAACTACGTCAGAATTATATATATGTATATATATATATATATATATATATATATATATATATATATATATATATATGTGTGTGTGTGTGTGTGTGTGTGTATTGATTTTATATTCATGAACCTTGATGGTTGAATTAATAGAGATTATTAAATTATTCTCAGAGTAGAAAAATCTATCACAATTGTTGTACAGATAACAGAAACAGAATACATGTATTATTAAAAGATGGTGTACTTTTAGGTTTGTGTTTAAACAATACAGTAAAAGTAAAGTTCCCTTAAGCCCCTACGGGCTCATCGGGGCAAATGAAGTGTAGAAATCATCTGTTTCTGTAACCTCGGCATATGAAGGGATTGTGTGGTTAGCACAACGACCAGCCGTCTTTACTCCCCCAACTTAAAAGTCAGGTACCCATTTTAAAGCTGGGTGAACTTACACCAGGACCTGAAAAATCGCAAGGAACCTCACTTATGTTTGAACCCAGGACTCTCCGGTCGATAGTCGAGCGCTCTACACCACACAATGCAGTAATGTCTTTAAAACAAAGTTGAAGCTACTCCCGTTCCTCTGTACAATGTTGACCGTACCAGTACAACATTTTGCCCGTACCAGTACAGCACTGTGCTAATACTGAACAATCCAACCACAGACAATTTAAGTTCATTTGTTGTTTATTTTTCTCTCCTCCTGTTCCAGTTTGCTTTGTTAGATGTCACAATTATATATCAGTACACGACACTGACATGATTGGCATAGGGGAGGGCGGGCATAATTCAAAGAATTTCACGCATGAATAAACTCTAGGCAATGGGGGCTAATTACACCGTAATGTGGGCAGTCCGAGGTGGGGAGGGCAGGGTGGTGGAGACGAGGCGAGGCGGGGAGTTGAAATGAACTATAATTTATCGTCTGCCTTTATAAGATCAAGGTGGAAGACGCCATTCTTTTTAATAAACTAACTTTAAAAATATGAACATGAGTTTGTATTTCTGATTTAAACTTTTCAAGTCGCCGTTTCAAACATTTGTCTGTCCATCCATTCATCCGTCAAGTTTTCTTCTTCTTCTTTGTTCTCGATTTCGTCGAGGTTGCGTGGCTGTATGTTTTGCGCCATTAAGGCCTACTGTCTCCGTCTTCAGCCTGCTGTTTTTCTGGATTTGCTTCCATAGCCTTTGGTCAGCCAAGACCATCTGCAAGGCAGCAGTTGATTTTATTTCGGAGTTTTCTCTCCTAGATGTCTGCTATCCCTAGCTAACGGCCTCATCTGACCGGGTTTAGAGTTTGAGCGCTCTATGTTCGCTTTTTGCTAACATTTCTTAGGGTTTTTGAGGCATTTTTTATAAATGTATCCTTACCACGGGATACTTCACCTCACCCTCCATGACAGCAAACCAGTTGGTCCGCGACCGCTTATTTAGTATTCACGGCTGACCCTTATATCTAAGGGTCTTACCCCTATCCGCCAGCTGGGGACGCGCTTGGTAGGAGATGGTAGCTCCCCCAAGATCCGTCGAGTTATCCATCCACGACTCTATCTGTCCTATTTATGGCGAATAGATCTTTTTGTTTTTTTTGTTATGTTTCTCTACACATCCATCTGTTGATCTATCGCGATAGATTCGCGAGTCTATTGATCGATTAGGGGAATCGTTCCCCATATAAGACATCCCCCCCCCCACGCGCATGGGCCAGGTTATTGCTGTTATCAGTTAAATAGGGATGGATGGGGTGTAGATTACGTCCGTTATAAAACGCAATAAAAGTTATACATAACATTCTAGCATTTTCTTCGAACATGGCATGTGTGTAGATCGCTTTACGTAACAGCTGGCAGTGCCTGTCCTGATATTATACCTGTATAATGTTATAATGTTGTTATTGTGTTATTTTTTTTGGGGGGGAGGGGCAGGGTGTGTGGGGGGGGGGGAAGGTACATTTGTGATTATTTTAACATTACACAATATGTGGGGAAGACCCTTTGGTCTAACTAAATATGCAAACTGCGTGTTGTCCATATCTGGGTATAGGAGGATCGGCATAAGAATCCATTGTGTTCAAGGAAGGAAATTGGGTCGAGGATGTTGATAAAAATACATATTACTGTACAGTTTATCTGTGGCGCCGAACTAAGAAGGGGGCGCCGAAAGGGCGGTGTTAAAAATTTTTTTTTTTTCATTTTTGAGATTCGGACTAGGGCGTCCAAGATCACCATGTGCAGCCTGAGATTTAAATCTGGACATTGTCTTAATTCACTGTGACCATTTCTTTTATTCCTCATGCCAGAAGTAATTTAAGCTAAACTTTTGTTCAACGTTAAACGCGTTTATTTATATCAGTTTTATATTGTTCCTTTAACTTTTCCCTTAATCGTTTAATATTTTTAAGCCACTAATCAAAAGATTCCCCGTAACCCTACCTTCTAATACACTCCTGAAGTAATGACGGATAATGAGAGGATGAATTGTTTAAAAAAATATGTCTTTAATAAAAATTATTGATATATATATATATATATATATATATATAAAAGATCGTTACGGTTCAAAGAAAGTTTCATGTTGCCCCCCTCATCCACCCCACCACCTCCCCCGGGGCAATCAACCAATCGATTTTATTCTCTTGTTCTGATTCTCTTCCCTTGTTCTGATTCTCTTCCCCTGCTCCTCCATCTTTGCCACTGTGATTTTATGCAGATTTGGCTTCGCTTAGTCTGTTGGTGGTGTTGTTGTTGTTGGTGGTGGTGCAAGGTTAGGCGTGGGGGAGTTGGGAGGGACGGCGGTGGCCGGTATTTACACATGACGTCTGTCTGCCAGTCTGTCTGTCAAAACTGTCATTACAGATGATTTCTGGTAGACGGTATTCATTGTTGTCTCCATTCTAGCAGACGTGACCTCCAATATTTAAACGCGAATGAACGAATCTCATCAAACACACACACACACGCACAGAAAGCGACTAAAATCAACAGGAGTATGAACACATTTCGATATAATTAGTTACAAATTGTTCGCTTAAAATTTTCCCGGAAGGCCTGTGTGAGGCAAAAATTCATTGGCTTCGCGCAACTTCGGTAGGAAATTAATGTTTGTGTGTGCGCGCAACATAGCGGTGCATAGGCCGATTGACTTTTTTTGGGCTCAGTTGTAATGTTTGTGTTCGCGATCTGGGAGTCATGTGCGCGCGCGCTTGCTTTAGAGGGTTTGGGGGGGGGGGGGAAGCAGTGTTAGTGTGTGTGAAGTCCCTGTTTATAGGATCTCTTAGATCCTATAAACCACTAATGGGACGGTTTTTATGGCGCCCTTCTTTCATCCCCACCATAGACGATAGTGCAATGGCCATGGAGGCACCACGGGAGACATAGCGGGGACTTCAGTCATGACCTGAAAAATTTCCTTGGTCCTCACCGGAGATCGAACCAGGTTCCTTCAGGTCGACAGCCGTCCGCTTTAACACACGACCAGGACCATCCGTCTTTCTTCCATCATACTACTATCCCGTGGATTTGAAATGACCGTTAGGAAAGGACTCAAACATAATGTCCACTATTAATTTTAAGGTGAATAATTTTAAAAAAAAAGTTTCATTGTCATGGGAACAAAAAAAAAAACAACAATTAGTTTTGAAAACACAAAATGTGTGAAGATATTTTTAATTGATTTATCGACACTCTTATCTGGTCCGAATTAGCCGCCATTCGTTTTGCTTTTTTTTAAATTTCATCTTGTCTCCTGGCCCTACACTCCCAATCATCGCCCCCCCGGGGGGGTCAAACAAACGTCCCCCCCCCCTCTAATCATTCCACTAACACTTTCTACTTCACTCGACAGTAACGGGGGAAAAAATAACCAGAAGACATGGAGACAGATAATAAAGAGGAGAGGGGGGTGAAGGTTGTAAGGTATTTATATATATATAACTCGTGGTTAGTCACCGTACGACTTGTAATGACAGGTGAGGAAGTAGAGGAGGTGGAAAGGGGGGGGGGGAGGAGAAGGAGGAGAGGGTTGGAAAGGGGTCAGCCACTAATCGCGACCTTTTTCAAGATCGTGGAGTGGGAGGGGGAGTGGGGGGGGGGGCACGGGGGCGCAAGACAAATCATTACTACCTGTTTGGCCGCCGCAGACGTGAGGAAAGATTGATGTCCCTTTGCAGAAGAAATCACTTTCGAAAAAAAAAACCGTTAGGGATAAAGGAATGGGGGGAGGGGGGGGAGGGGAAAGGTTAGGGCGCGAACGAACGAAATGTGATCGAGTAACAAGAGCCCCCTTGACAAATATTGTGATGAATTGTTGTCGAGCCAGATGACACATTTTAATGACATGTGTAATGACATTTGGAATGTAAGACGGGCCGGGGAGGGGAGGGGGCGAGGGGGGATCAAAAATTGAAAATTAAAAAAAAAGAAGAGAAAGCAAAAAAAACCCAGAATGAACTGTTCATAAAAGGAACAAACCATAAATTATGTGTGTCTGTTTAAAAGAAGAATCGAAGTCAAATCGCCTGGAGAAATTTTTAAACCTCCCTTAATGAGATTATGGGATGGAGATCAATGTAAGGTTGTTTTCTTTGGGGGTGTGGGAGTGGGGAGGGGGGAGGTGTAAGGGATTGGGGTCAAGTATGTGACACAATCAAAATTTTGAAAAAAAAGTTAGCACACACTAAAAAATAATAATAATAACATAATGTTAATTTATTGTCTGGATTATTGTCAGGATTATTGTCAGGATTATACGAAGTTTGTTGAAACATATTTGGTGGAAAGGGAAAAAATTTAAGTGGATTGATAGGGAAAGTAAAGAACATTATAACAAGATTTGAAAATTACGTTCTGTTATATAATGCTATAGTTGGGGAAATAAGAGGGAATTATGGGGGGAAATATTATTTGTAGAAACAAATTAAATTATGTTTACAAATTGTAGAACAACATTTAGTAAACAATTCAAAAGGTAAATATGTTTACATTGTTTTACAGAGTGGGCATACGATAAACAAAACAATGAACGATTCCGTGACATGTTTGCTGTATTTGTGCTTATGGGCTGTAGGAGATGGGTTCGAATCTTTGAAATATGGTTAACGGGTTTCTTTTTTTGGTTGTAGATTGAGGAAATAACGTTTTAATATTCAACACATATACACACAATCAAACAAAAGAAACAGATATTTATTTTGAAAGGAATAATAAATATTTTTTTTCTATTCTTAGAAAAAAAAATTATGGACCTTAATTTAGTCTGACCTTAACTGAAGTTTGTAAATCTGGATGTATTTTACGTTACTTTAAAAACAAGGAGCAGTATTATATTAATAGGAGTTTTATACAAGGAACAGTATTATACAATGCGCAGTGTTATACAAGGAGAAGTATTATACATGGAGTAGTATTATGATTGGAGTAGTATTATGCATGAAGCATTTGTATACAAGGAACGGTATCATACAAAGAGCAGTATTATACAAGGAGAAGTATTATGCATGGAGCAGTATTGTACAAGGAGCAGTATTATACAAGAAGTATTATGTATGGAGTAGTATGATACAAGTAGAAGTATTACACAAGGAGCAGTATTATACAAGGAGCAGTACTATAAACGAGTTGGGGATAAAGAGTCGATTCAGTCATCCTAATACATCATCAACATGTTGCTGAAACTTGGTATAACTTGGTATAACCGCGAAAAGATCGGCGAGGTAAATCTTTGAGGCGGCACACTGTGACTGAACTAACGTCAGCGACGGATCATCATCATCGTCGTCTCAATTCATTGTCGCTGTCGGATCAAAGGGTGCTGCCGACACAAGCAGATGAATGTTGACGAGAGGCTTCGACTAACCCCCCAACGTGCGCCCCACCACCCTCCCTCCTGTTCACCTGTCAAGTATTACGCCAAAATCGCGCCGCAAGTGTCGTTCCACTTGAATCCGTCAACAACAACAACAAAGGCAGATGACCACCGCCGCAACAAGATGACCACACAATGAGAGTGACTAAACATCAATACTGGATGAGCTACTTCAACAATCGACGAGAATATTTCGCGAATGTTTTCTTTCTTTTTCCCTTTTCATGTGACGCAGAAGGAGTGAAGTGAAATCTGAGACGGCCGCGGGGTTTGCGGTAAGTCATTGCGCAACCACTCTCGATCGCGGGACGTATCGCGCGGAAACTTCAATAGCAGCGCGGCACACAGAAGTCAATCCATCATCTCGAGTCGCGTCCCAAAGCCCAACGACGCATTTGACGGTGGTGATTATCACCGAATATAACAATCACAGCAATCATAATAACAATCATTACAATCATAATATAAAACCTTGACAACAATATTTGTCACAAATACAAGGGATGTTCACCAAATATAACAATCACAATCATCATAACAATTATTACAATCATAATATAAGATCTTGACAACAATATTGTAATACATAGGCATATACAAGGGGAGCTAAACATTTTGTGAACTTCGGTAGCCTGCCCTTGCTATTGATGACATCTCGAGAAGGTCTCTCCCCATGAGGTAAATATTAAAAATAGAGTTATTGTCCCCATGGAACCCGACAAAAGTGCTTAATTATCAATGAAAAGAACACTAGCTTGCAAATACATAAAGTACAATATTCATTTAAAAATTAAGCCCATTCTTAGAGTTGAGTTTTAATTTTGTTTCCTTTTTTTAAAAAAATTTCTACACTTCAATTAAAGAAACAAATAAATAACAGAACGGACGATTCGATACAATTCATCACGTTCTCTATAAATGTCTTATCTTGATGATTAATATTTTTTCTTCTTTCGTTTGAGAATTGATTTTTGGTTTCTTTTTTTTAGAAAGCTGGGTTTATCATTAAATACACGTTCGCTTTCTCTTGGCCTGACATGGCTACGTTTATTTCAAATGAGAACTATTTATATAAAATAGACATGAAACGTAATATGTAGAGTTGCTGACCGACCAAAAGGATGTAACAATATTTTAACGTGATGTCTAAAGATGGATAAGCCGGGGGGGGGGGGTTGTGAGAGAATCTATTGTTATTTCAGTAAAAAAAAAATTGTTATAAATCTCAACATATTTGATGCCACTGTACAACTTACAACTATTTTACATTTCAAACGGAAAGCGGTTGTTTCGATAAATTTTTTTTTTTTAAATCCCGATTATTATAATTATTATTGTTATTACTTAATTATACTTTGGCTTTTAGAGGGGTGTGGGTTTTTTTTTTTTGTCTTTTTTTTACTCTTAACGATTTTCGCTTATGTGACGGATGATATGTGACGCAGAAGTGACATTAGAAGTACACGGGGGGGGGGGGGGGGCTTCGAGAGGATCTCAATAGCAGAGGCCTCGGCCCGTGTCAATATCGTTGACCTAGGGTGAGTGTCCATAGCTGAGGGGGGAGGGGGGCTATATGTACAAATTTGCAGCATGGATAGATGAAAATATTTCTACTCGCGGGGACGGATGGTCGTGCGGTAGAGCGCCCGACTGTCGACCTGAAGGTACCATAAGGGCTCCATAAAAACCGTCCCATTCGTGGTTTATAGGATCTAAGAGATTTCATCTCATCCTTACAGGGGGCGTCACACACACTCGAGGGGCCCCGGTATCAGTAGCCACGCCCTAAGGCCACCCACTAATGTGTCTTTACTTATGTTTTGATTACACCAAAAGCATATTTGAATTACTTGAAATCTTTTGGGCCATTAAAGAAAATCATCATATTAAGTGTCCCCATTTCGCGCGAAACACGATCGAACAGGATTAATATGATTTGAGACATTAGCTCAACGATTATTCTTAACTAATACAACAGAGGTCCAAAAGCAATACATAAGGCAACACCCAATGAGAAAAGGAGGCAGACCAAGAAGCAGATGGATAGAGGAAGTGGAGAAAGACCTTAAAGCCATAGGAGTGAGAGAGTGGAGGAAGAAGAAGACCATGGATCGGGAAAAGTGGAGAAAATTAGTATGGTAGGCCAGGGCCCTAAAGAAAGAAAAATAATAATGCAACCTTTGTTGGTGTGTATTAACCTAAATATAAATCAACCTTAATTCGTTCAACTCTCAGCCACAAAGAAACATGACCATACATTTTCCCCATGAAATCCATATATGTGCTTGATTCGCCTCTTCTTGGAGAATCTTTTAATAAAGTAGCGCTGTCTTATAAAAAGAAAAAAAAATATATAAATAACGACGCAGCTCTGAGCAATATCTACTCTGCTTCGTTTTGCGGCGATACATATCAGTCAGAGACCTAACACTTTAACGCTGTCATCAATCTACGATACAAGAAAAAAGTAAAAAAAAAATAAAACTAACACATGATTTACTTCACTTTCTAGTACTATATCCCCCCCCCCACACCTCAACCAACCCACCACCCTTTCCTTCCCCCCCCCCCCCCCCGAAAGAAAAATTGGGTATGGGAGAGAAAAATATATGTCTGCTCTCATGAAAAATCCATACGTTAACCATTGTGCCCTGTCGGGGCGGGTGACGCAGACTAACTCGGAGTTCCGACACTGGATTCACATTGAGTTCTAATTGGTCCCCCAACCGTCAATAGACAGACACAATCAAGGCGGAAACGCAGCGGACTTCACTTCTGGAATCGAGGCTCGAGAGAAGCAAGAGAATAAAAAAGAAAAGCTCTAAGAGTAACTTCCCTTGTTCCTGGCGCAACAAAACCGCGCGTTAATTTTGAAATTGTCACCGTTAAGTAGCATCCTTTGTCGGAGAGGTGAATGGAGTCGTTAGGATGGTTCTTGGAGCTATTGTGCTCCGTGTCCATTAACGGATTGGTGAGAGAGGGACGGGGGGGGAGGAGAAGGAGCGGGGGGGGGGGAGGTGTTGGAAGTTGAGAAGAAGACAAGTGACTGAAACCATAACCCTCTTGTGGCGCTGGCAGGTCAGGGGGAATAACTCCAGACTGTAGATCATCCCGTCAGTGACGCTTTGGTGCTTCCGAATAAAAGAGACCGCTGGTCTCCGGGATATGGAGTAGAAAGCTGCTTGCAATAACAGCGTGCCCTGTTAGTTTTGACCTCCATGGGGCTTTTTACAGATACCGTTGGGGCAAGAAGATGGTAAATGGTGTTATGGTGAGTGGTCGGTTGGAAAAAAATAAAAAAGAGACGTGATAGAAGTCAGAAGAGGAAAATAAATAGGAGGAGAAGAAGAATAAAAATTAATGGGAGAACAGGAAGTGTGTTGGGAGGTGAAAGATGATGAGGAGGAGGGGAGAAGAGTGTTGATTGGTCGTGTGTTTGTGTGTGTGGGGGGGCAGGGGGGTTAAATCTATGACGGTACTAGATAATGACAGTTGTCAAAGAGTCAATCGGACTAAATTCAAATGGGTGTGGGAAGGGGGGGTGGTGATTTTTTGTATGATCTCAGGACATAAGAAGAAGAATAATAAGATTTCGGGTTGGGGGAGGGGAGACAAGGAGAGGAAATCATGAAAATTTAACATTGTCTAACTATGTAGTGAAATACAACTAGTTTAGAGAATATGATGTATGAACGTTCCATTTATTTTATTTTTGTTTGTATCCACGCTTTTTTTTAAATTTTGTATTGTATTTGTCGACTTATCTGAATTTGTCGACTTATCTGTATTTGTCGACTTATCTGTATTTGTCGATTTATCTGTATTTGTCGACTTATCTGTATTTGTCGACTTATCTGTATTTGTCGACTTATATGTATTTGTTCTGTTTTTTTTTCTTTTTTAAACCTCGAACATATTTTAGAAAACAGCGTCGTCTGTGTTGTATCTGTGTGTGGTGCAGTGGATCCCATTGATATATAGTGTTTGGGATACGACCTTGACATTTGGGGGGGGGAGAAGAACAATGCTATCGAGAACTGGTTTTACAAGAGGGAGGTAACAAAGCCGATCCACCAGGGTTGTAACAAACTAACTGACAGAGACACACACACACACACATATACATACATGGCAACCGATGCATGAAGAGAAAAAAAAAGGGGGGAGTTGTTGCAGAAAAGAAACACTATAATCAAGACGATAGATTAACAAAGGAGATTATATTCCAAATGTACAGAATATTTTGTCCGACCCCCATTGTTAAATACACACACACACACACGCGCGCACACACAAAATGATAAGCTAAAAGGAAACAACAACTGCAGCTACAGACACGCAGTAACAGATTCTATACAATGAGACACAGAGCACGCACAGACAGACAGACAGAAAAGACATTTGAAAATTTAGATTTACAAACATAGAGGGAGAGGGGGGGAGAGAGAGAGGGGACGAGAGAGAGGAAGAGAGAGAGGGGAGGGGAAAGAGAGAGAGAGAAAGAGAGAGGAAGAGATAGAGAGAGAGAGAGAGGAAGAGAGAGAAAGATAGAGAGAGGAAGAGAGAGAAAGATAGAGAGAGATAGCGCACACACACAGGACAAGTGACTTGAATATATAGATTTATGAAGAGAGAGAGAGAGAGAGAGAGAGAGAGAGAGAGAGAGAGAGAGAGAGAGAGAGCACACAAACAGACAGAAGAAATACAGACAAGACACTAGAATATATAGATTTACGGACACAGAGAGGCAGACAAACAAATGTCTTCTCACTCAGTTGCCATGGGAGAAGCTCAGTTTCATTAACAGTTATGAAAAATTTAATTCCATCGCCTCAGCAAATACGCCTTAAGTGTTGACGATTCTTCTTCTTCCCACCCCCCACCCACCCATACTCAAACGTCCATTATGCTCTTAGCCCACTCCCCTACCCCCTCCCTCCCTTCGCTTTCCCCTATTACTCCTTATACTGAATCACGTCCCCCGGTCCCGCTGCCAAGCTTTCATTTAGCTGGATTCGATCACAAACACAAGCACCACCCAAAGCACGCACCGACGCCAGCTCCGCTCAGAACAACGGCCTCACCTTTCCAATACAAAAAAAAAAATTTTTTTTTTTTTTTTGAGAGAAACAAAAGGGAGGTAATCAGCGGCCGTATTAGTTGCGCGACAAAAGAGTTATCGATCCCTCCCCCCATCCCTCCCCAATCAGTGTCCGTATGTGTGTATGTGGGGGGGGGGGAGGAGGAGGAGGAGCGTAGGATCGAAGAGTAACGAGCCGTGATTGTCGCCCTCTATTGCAAAGGGTGTTGAGGTGTGGGGTAAGAGGTGGGGGGACAACGGCTAGTGGGTGTGAAGTATGTCTGATGGGGGGGGGGGGAGGGAGAGGGGGGAGGGGAAAGTGGGTGGAGTGCCTGTGAAAAACCAAATGTTCAGATTTATTATTTTTTTTTTCTATCCCTTTACATAATCGATAGTGAATGAACGATTTTTTTCCCCCTTTTCTTTCTTTCTTTAGTATTGTCCAATTAATATGGATTAATCTAATTAATCCACAGCAAGAAAATAAAGAAAGAAGGTAAACAATTAAGTAATCGAATACCTAAAGGTTATTGCACTGATTGACTGTGAAATAAGGTGTAAGAAAATGGTAGAATAAAAGAGAAGGCATTAGAGAGACAGACACGAATGAAGACAGGAAGAATGATATGAACGTGATTGATATAATACAAAAGTAATATGAAGCAATTAAATGAGCGGCGTCGATTAAGTGTATACGAGGCTGTGGGTGGGGGGGGGGAACGAGACATTGGGGGACCTATAATAAGGGCCGCCGCAAACATTTTGCGTTTTAGGCCCCCCCCCCCGAGTTGTTCGCGATGCCCTGGGGGTAAAAACCACAGCAAAAATTAAACTTGTATAAAATGAATAGAAAGTGCAGGATCAAAGCTTTGATTTAATTCAACATTTCTGTTTCGTAAAAGCATGATTGATAGATTCACACACAAAAAAATTAATTTGGGGTTGGGAGGGGGGAATGCAGCCCCGTAGCGTGAAAATTCTACAGCAGGGGCCAGGCAATAGCAGGGGGGGAGGGGCAAGTAATACATTTTACTAAGTAGAACAAAACGCAGGGGGGGGGGCGGCCCCCCCCCCTGAACCCCCGCACGCTACTGGCCTGGGGGAGTGTGTGATGTAGAATAATAGACATTTTTTTCTAGAGCAAGGTTGGCAAAACATGTTGAGTCGCGGGCTACATTGCGTTCGTAAATTTGACCGGCTGGCCGGACAGGATTTTACCTGCGGGTTGTATTTGCCCATCCCCCCAACCCCCCACCCACCCATCCCCACCCCCGGGGCTGGTCTAGAGAGCATATATGACGAGTTCGCTTTGTCAGCCAAGTGTGACGATTTTATCCTGTAACTGCATCAAACGTACAAACTACCCATCTTGTGCATGGCACTTGTTGACAATAGAAACCTGTTTATTGATATCACCGCTGTGACTAAATCTGGACATTTAAAAAAAAATAGCTTAATCTAAATATGTATCTCTAAATGTGTGTGTGTGTGTGTCTGTTGTAACGTGAGACAGTGTATGCCAGAGAGAGAGAGAGAGAAACAGTGTATGATAGAGACCGTGTATGAGAGAAACAGTGTCTGAGAGAAACAGTGTCCGAGAGAAACAGTGTTCGAGAGAAACAGTGTCTGAGAGATACAGTGTCTGAGAGAAACAGTGTCTGAGAGAAACAGTGTCTGAGGGAAACATTGTCTGAGAGAAACAGTGTCTGAGGGAAACAGTGTCTGAGAGAAACAGTGTCTGAGGGAAACAGTCTGTGAGAGAAACAGTCTATGAGAGAAATATTGCATGAGAGAAACAGTGTGTGACAGAAACAGTGTGTGACAGAAACAGTGTGTGACGAAAACAGTGTATAACAGAAACAGTGTATGACAGAAACAGTGTGTGACAGAAATAGTGTAAGAGGAAGATTTATTGTGTGTGTCATAGAAACGAAAGTATATTAGCAACAGGGATAAATTGTGTGTGTGTGTATGTTTGTGTGTGTGTATGTGTGCGTGCATGTGTGTGTTGTTGTTTGTGACGATACCAACTAAGCAAGATTTCTATTCCCTCTCAAATCGTGCTTGAGAAACCAAATAAATATAAATAAATAAAGGTATGTTTTTATTGTCCACAATACATTAGACCAAAAAAAAAAACCAAGAGTACTGGCAACTTTTTACACACACACGCTTTTTTTTTTTTAAATAATAAAGAAAAATAGCTACAACCGACAGTAAATAAGTACCCAGATAATACCGACTCAGTTATAATAGATACACATTAGTGTCAAGCTGATTCTCAGTAAACAATCCAGTCAAGAAGAAAAAAAAAATTGTATTAAGAGTCCCCGGGAGATGGGGAAAGGTGGGGATAAAAGAAATAAACTAAATAAACAAACGCGCTCACGACGCAAATTAGGCAACAAAAAACCCCAGATAACGGATTAAAAAAAAAACACAACAACACAACTATTGAAAAAACAACCTATGCAAAGCGACAAGAGAATTAACTAGGTAAAATGTCGTAACAGAGTCTTTCCGAAATTTTCATCAATTTCCAGCCAATGGGGCGCCGGTGGCGTAATGCGATCGGGGCTAATGACGTGGTCACCGTGGAAACCCAGTTCCACTGTGGGGATGGGGTGGGGGAGAAAGGAGGAAACCAAGAAAGTAAACCAACAACAATAACAAAAAAAAAAACCCGTGGGCCGATACAGTGGAACCAATATTACAGTTAAACGTTATAAGTTACCTTTTAGAGGAGTTTCAATCCGTCGAGTAAATAAAGTGAGTGAAAGCGTTTGCTTACTGTTTCCCACCCCCCACCCTCCCAAACCCCTCCTCCCCCACTATTTAACGAAACATGATGCTAAGCGACTTGGGGTTCTGTTGCTTCTGAAAACACCACTCGCCCGTTTTGTAAGAAGTAACATATTTTGGGACATATTATGTTTTGTGTGTGTGTGTATATATATATATATGAGTGTCATTCCCCCCCCCCCCACCCAAAAAGAAAATCAACACCAGCCACACAAAATCCTCCCCGCCCCCCTCCCCACCCACGCCACTTCATTTGTTTTTTGTACCTTTAAAATACAGAAGAAACCGTAGTTGTCTAAAGAATCAGCTGTTCGAATTGAGGTCATGCATGACTGATTAATTTCTCTCTCTTTCTCTTTATCTATCTATCTATCTATCTATCTATCTATCTATCTATCTATCTATCTATCTATCTATCTATCTATCTATCTATCTATCTATCTATATATATATATATATATATATATATATATATATATATATATATAGAGAGAGAGAGAGAGAGAGATTTGTGAAAGGGGGAAGATATATATCCTTCCAAACTGATATGTATAATTATTTAAAATTGGATTCGCAGCTATTTGGTTGTATGGTAGAAAAATCCAGAATTCCCATTATTTGAACGAAAATCAATCAATCAAAAGAAATCTTTATATATATATATATATATATATATATATATATATATATATATATATATATATATATATATACTTTCCACTCCAATCAGAGGCGGCCCCTTAGCGTTACGGTTGAATGCTCGGGGCCTAGGGTGGGTGTCAGATTCTCGGCCTGGAGATGTTAATGAACGCTATATAATGTCGCGAAGTTCGGTATTGTACTAGAAGTTATTCACCGAAGGCGGCCCCCTGTTGTAATACATTGATTTAGGTGCGTGTTAGTCATTGTGTGATATTGCAGACTAAGACCTGGCACCGCGGTATTCAATCTTTTATCTATGACTGTGCCCCTAAAAGCAGCGATGCTAAAATACTGGCCCGCGGGCCAAATTTGGCCCTATATGATAATTTGTTGCCCCCCCCCCACAAGTTAAAAAAAAAATAACATCTCATTATATACTTACATATATACAAATTATATTTTTGGCCCTCCAAATGTTTTTGGTAGACAATAATGGCCCACAGAAAAAAAAAGGTTTAGCATCACTGCCCTAAATGGTTCGAAAATATTTCTGCTGGTACCCCCTCATACGTATATTTGCTTTAAACGTCACTGCGTAGTCCTGAATGCCAGTTCTCGTATCCCCACGGGGACACGCGTACCAAAGATTGAGAACCTGTGGCCGTAGCTGACAGTTGTTCTCAGGGTCAAAACAATTTACTGAGATGAGACCCACTGACCTGTTCACTGAAACAGATTTCTCAATAGAGATAGATGTCCAGTCTATTGCCCCACCCATTGAAAAGCGTAGCGCAAGAATTATTAAAAAAATGATAAGTTCAGTTGCTTTAAAAAAAAAAAAATATCGAAATTGCGTTGTTTGGGTTTGGTTGCTACACAACAGATATGTACAGTAGGCTACGTGAAGCCCAGATATGCTGTATCCTAGCGGTAGACAGATTTTTTTTTTGGAAACCGACAACGCTCAATATGTTCTTATATTTGGCAGATGGACCTGACCAAGGAGAAGATGAAACGGAGCCTTTACATCGAAAGGTGTAAATCTTAAAGAAACGAGAGAGAGAGAGAGAGTCGGGCAGCGTTAAGGAGCAAATTTTTAAAAAATCCGACCCTAACAGTATTGGTGCGCGGGAAAAAGTTCTGGTCTATCTGTACGTATGAACGTTACAGTATATATATGTATATATGTGTGTTCCATTCGGTAAAGAAATGATGGCGTTTGGATAGATGATTTTATGCTTGTTTGTTAAAAAATAAAAACATCTGGCTAAACTGTGAAAGATTGACAAAATGACTCGATTATGACAAAATGACTCGATTGTCACAAAATGACTAGATTATGACAAAATGACTCGATTGTGACAAAATGACCTTTCTAGTCAAATAACCCGTTGACGTATTACGGTATTGATATGAGACAAACATACAAAAAAAAAAAACTCAAGATTTTGAAACATTTTTATTGCGAATTAAATATTTTCAATTTGGTTCTGCTTATTGCGGCTAATACGGTAATTCATTGTACTTTTCTTTGTTTAATTTTCTTACTTTTTATTGCTATTATAATTACTATTATTATTATTATTATTTGTGTGTATGTGTTGTTTTTTTTTTAAGTTTAGGCTATTTGGAGTAAATACGGTAATAATTTCAGCTTTTATGGAAGGATTTACGACACAGAAAACATTGATAACAGAATGAAATAAAATTGTAAACAAAAAATTAATCACCTTAATGCTACGAGTGCTCGATCCACCGCCTCACCCCCCCCCCCCACCCCTTCCTGAAAATGGATGCCGAGTGTTTGAGCGGAGACAGACTAATAGACAGACATCGAGATACTGAAGTCGGAGCGTGGAGTATCTTGTCTTGACTTCAGCAGACGGGGAGGAAGGACACAGTATGGGGGCTTAGGCGGTAGAGAAGGGGGGGGGAGGTAGAGGGGGCGACGAGGGTTGAAAGGGGGGGGAGGGGAACGGGGGGGGGAGGCGAACGGGGGGGGGTGTCGCGTCTAGAATGGGGCGGATAAAGCGGCCGCTGTGCTGAGATTAGACGAACACGGTTCATCATTTGATGTAGCTGTCATATTGCTGGTCTCCTTTATTTACTGCTTTGATTTATCTCTCAAATTATGGGGGGGGGGGGGGGGAATTTTTTTCTTCTTTTTCTTCATTTTCTTATGCACGCGATTTTCGATGACGTAAATTTTTATGTTTTTTTTTTTTTGGCGTTGTTGTTTATTTTATGCGCAACTCTACTCGTTGGAGATTACTGGGTTTTTTTTTTTTGTTAAAAACCGCAACACAAATTGATTGTTAGGATTGAAATGATGTCCTACCCTAGGTTAAATTTATCCTTTCATTCATTCAAGACAGTTTTAGAGTTTTTAGTCACATAAAAATAAAGGCTTAATTTGTAACATTCAGCAGACGTCAACCCCTAATCTAAACCTATTTCTAACCAATTTCTACTCTAGTTTTAATTAGAATGCTATTTCACTAATCTATATTTATTGCACGGCAAAGCGTTTAATTTGTAAATCCATTCTCGTTTTCATTGATATTTTTCTAATAGATTATTTTGCATTGCTTTTTTTTAAACTGATTTGAATCGAGGCTAATTATGTTAATTTTTATTGTGTACATTACAAAGTTAGCCGAAGAAGGGAGTTTCCCCAATTTTTACTATGTTCATTTACTAGTACAGCCGAACGGTTTTGTTTTCTTTTATCCGGCTCACCTCTCGTTTCAAAGAGAGGCACACAACTAACCTTTTTCTGTTACGACCTTTTTACCTTTAATTTTTATTAGTTCATGTAAACACTCCACCACTCATCAGCTCTTTGACCGGGCCGCCGATCAAACCTCATGTGGCCCGCGAACAAAAAAGTTTGCCTACCCCTGTACTATTACCTCTCTGAATACCATAAATAGATCGAGAGAGTAAGACAAAAGACAAGGAGAAAGGTTGGGGGGGGTGGAGGCTGATTAAGATGAAAGACAATAGTTGGATAGATTTAAATAGCTTGTGGCTATCATGTCAAGAAACGAGCCCGCCCCCCCCCCCCCCCCCCGTTATACTGGTCTGCTTGTGATCCAACATTGGAATAATTTGAATGATGTATGTACATAAGAAAATATTTCTCTCAAGGGCTAGAAAAAAAAAACTATAAGAAATTTCGGATTGAAGACAGCGAGAATAATAACAGAAAAGTAGCGAAAAAATATAATAATAGTCACACGGCTCTCTTCTCTTAGAGAACCAACACTGAGAGGCATATTATTTTCACCACGATCACCATCATTTTCATCACCATCACCATCATCATCGTTTTCATCACCATCACCATCATTTTCATCCTAATCACCATCATTTTCATCTCCATCGTTTTCATCACCATCACCATCATTTTCATCCTAATCACCATCATTTTCAGCACCATCGTTTTCATTATCATCATCATCATTTTCATCATCACCACCATCATTTTCTCACCATCACCATCAATTTCATCATCATTGTCGTTTTCATCATAATCACCATCATTTTCATCACCATCATCATCGTTTTCATCACCATCATCATCATTTTCATCACCATCATCATCATTTTCATCATAATAACCATCGTTTTCATCACGATCATCTTTTTCATCATAATCACCATCACATTTCAATCACCATCATCATCATTTTCATCATAATCACCATCATTTTCATCACCATCACCATCAATTTCATCATCATCGTTTTCATCACCATCATTTTCATCATCGTCGTCGTTTTCATCACCATCGTCATCGTTTTCATCACCATCATCATCATTTTCATCATCATTATCATCGTTTTCATCATCATCATTTTCATCACCATCCCCATCATTTTCATCACCAGCACCATTTTTTTCATCACCATCATTTTCATCATCATCATCGTTTTCATCATCATCATCATAATTTTAACAGATACAGATGATGACGCTTTCCCCCAAATCCATCAGTGCTGTTCTATTAAAGAGGATTAACCATTTAAGAACTGCTGTTTAAGAGATAGATCTATGTAAAACTAACGTGTGCGGATGAATACAGTGGAGTGGGTTTTGATGGCGATTGTGTATGATGAGAGAGAGGTGGTGAGGCGGTGATCTTATAAGGGACTGGTAGGTAGCGTAAAGCCCTACATTACGACGAGAAGAAGAACGAAATATTGAAAAAAAAAGGACACAGTCTGTGTCACACAGAAGATAATTAAATAAAAAAGAAATTAAAGACCAGAAAAGATAGATAGAAAAGATATTAAAAAAACAGACAAACAACAGATCTCCAATGACAACGCGCGGGTTCGAGCAAATAAAAAATCCACGCCAGGGTTTTTTACACAAGTGATACGAAACAAAAAAACCCATCCAGAAAATAAAAAAAACCAAGACAAGATATAATAGAAGAAAGGAAGAAAAAAAGAAAAACCCAGATCGTAGAAAAAAAATGCTAAAGTAATCTTACTAATGAGAACTGCTAAACAAACAACAGAAAGTGTGAAGAGACTCAAAATAAAATTTAAAAAAATGAAAGGAAGAAATAAAATGAGGGAGAGAGAGAGAGTAGATGGGTGGAGGCGGCGGAGGGTGGGGTGGGGAGACAATCTTCTTCGTGTCGCCATGACAATAGATCTTTCACTTTTTTTTATTTATTTGTTCAGTCTTTACATGTCGCTACCTACCCTACAACTATCACTGTTCAACAGTGTAGGGGGGGGCGGGGGTGAGATGGAGGGGGGAGAATGCAGATTGTGTGTATAGTGAGAGTAAGTGATTGTATTTGGATTGTATGCGATGTGTGTGGGGGCGGGCTAGAGGGGGGGGGGGTAGAGTGAGGTATGGGGCGGATGCCATTAAATCTGGTGATGACACAATCGTTCTTCTGCACCCATCTCCCCCTTCCCCCCCCCTCCCACCACACCCACGCACACTTACCCATCCGCCCCTGATTAACAATTGTTTTCATTTTCTTTTTTTTAAACTTCATTATCGATAATAATAACTTGCAGTGTGACAGATTTATATGTATATATCGTGGGGGGGGGGGGGGAATTGAAAAGGGTGGGTGGGGATGGTGGGGAGAAGGAGTGGGGGGGGGGAGAGTGGTGGCGATGAAAGGATTAGCAGAAGGACAAATATTTACATGTAGCGGACAGTGTATTGTTAGTGGGATGAATTAATGTCACACTAATTACTTTCAGGTCTTCCTATCACATTCATTGTATGATTACATTCATTGTATGATTACATTCATTGTATGACGGCATTCATTGTATGATAGCATTCATTGTATGATAGCATTCATTGTATGATAGCATTCATTGTATGATTACATTCATTGTATGATTACATTCATTGTATGATTACACACTGCATGCCAACATGTATTGTATCCTTACATGTATTGTATGCTTGCATGTAACTATAGGATTACATTCATTGTATGATAGCATTCATTGTATGATTACATACTGTATGTTTACATGTATTGTACCCTTACATGTATTGTATGCTTGCATGTAATTGTAGGATTACATGTAATTGTAAGATTACATTCAATGTATGATTACTTTCATTTGTATGGTTACAACATTTAGTTGTTGCTTTTATTAAGGCATCGTGTGACGTGTCCTTGTGTACTTGTTGAACTGTAACTCTTGAACTTGATTATATGATATTGTTATGACGTTATTTAGCATAACGGTAGTCTTTGCATTCACATACCGCTGTTTTAAATAAGCTCATGTATTTTTGAAGAGACGGTATTAATGATGTCACAACGACAATGTTTTATTCAGTGGAGCAACCAAAGCATACATTAACTTACATTATAAAACAATAACTTACATTATAAAACAATAACTTACATTATAAAACAATAACTTACATTATAAAACAATAACTTACATTATAAAACAATAACTTACATTATAAAACAATAACTTACATTATAAATGGCAGTACCTGTGTGGCCATTTTTTTTAAACCGAAAAACCGACGAAAATAATACAAAAAAAATTTGCTCTAAAAATCCGCCACATTAGTCAAAGGTTAAAAGACTTGTCAAAACTAATCGTACTTTTTTATATTCTGTGTGCATTTCTGTATTCATGTACAACACATTGTCGAACCCACTACAAACCCTGGCCATCTCTCTACCAGCCAATGCCAAAAAAATAAAAAAATAAAAATCGCCCAAACTGGCTGGAAACACTGACAATGCATTGTGTCCTAAGAAATTTGGTTTCGTTTTAGTTTTTTTTTTCTCTTCCTCTTTAACTTCCGGCATAACCCAATCTCGACAGAATGGCGTTTATTGTACATGGATATATTTATGTGAACCCATGTCCCAATGACGTACAACTCAAAAGTAACAGATATTGTAACAACATACTCATTATATTCAACATTATTGTTGGTTGTATTCTGGTTGGTCAGATTTTTTTTATTCATAAATAAATTAAATCAACAAAATAAAATATATATATATATATAAAAATCTTTGGCTTTCTTTCTAATCTATGTGCGTGTGTGTGTGTGTATTTTTTTTTGTTTATGTTCTGTGATACAAGATTCATTTTTGTTTTGTTGTGAAGTTATAAATAAGCACTGACCTCTGTGAGGTCAGCTCTTGACCCAGGATGAGTTGGGACATTGTCCGAATAAAAAGAATGGACTTTGTTTGTTTGAGTATTTTTTTTTTACTTTTCCGACACCGGGTTTATGAAAACAGATCTGTTTCTTCCTTACACTAACTTTCGTCATCTGTTATATTTTAATCGTGTTTCTTTGTTATGTGGTATAGTTTGTACAATGGTTAGATTACAGCTGGTTGGATAATTATACTTTTTTCACACACAGCTTGGTTTTTTAAGCCATGGTTTTATTTATTTTATTTCTAAAAAAAAATGCCGTAACAAATTTTAATAAATATTGTAAATTTGTGTTTTGCTTTCGTATCAATTATTAATTAGTGTAGATTGTTGTATTAGACATGATTGAAATATCATGCTAAATCGTCATAACTGCTTCACAAATATTACAAAATGTTGTGTCTAGACATCATGATTGTTGCAATAAACTGCATGCGGATACACTTATTAGCAAGTTCATTTTATGAGCTATATCCTGATAATTGCTCAAAGGCTAAAGTGCACACGATTCACTCATTTGATAGAATAGCATCGCTTTACGTTAATATTTAAACAATTTCTTTCATATATATATATATATATATATATATATATATATATATATATATATATATAATCAAAAGTTGAATTTTGGTGATTGCCTCTTGTTTTAAACTTTTTTTATTTTTAGCGATTTACGGAATTTTCGAGAACAGTCTGCAAGCTTCTTTAAACAGACAATTATAAGGAGAATTGCTATTTGAATAATTATCAAACCGACAGAAGATTTAGTAAACTAATTTCGACATAATTTTTTTTTAAAGTACATTGTAGGTGTCGCTCGGTGCTGGGGGTAGGGTGCAGGGGGTGGAGTGTAGAGGAGGAGGGGGGGGCGCCGATTAAACACACACTCACACACATATACAGAAGAAGGAGGAGGATTAAAGATTGGGTGATTGGGGGGGGGGGAAGGGGGGAGGATAGATGTAATCGACAATAAAGCGCCCCCTTTTTCCCCTCCCCATCCACCTACTCCACACACACACACACACACCAAAGACGCGTCTATATCGATACCAATAGAACTAATCAAATAAACGATTACTGCTTCCATAAATGTTGCAGAGATCAGGAACGGGAATTGGGGTGGGGGGGGGAGGGGGGGGGAGGAAATAAAGTGACGAGAAGGGTGGTGGGGGGGTCTGTGGAAACAATGAGCAAAGTGGTGAGATGTGACGTCACCTGAGGGTGGGGGAATCGGCCGTTCAATAAAGCCGCACTCGAGACAATGGTTATTGTAGGATCTACTCCCTTCCACCCGCTCCCTCCGCCCTACCCCGACCCCCCCCCCACGGGACAGGAGAACGGCTCCAATTAAATCTACAGATTTTCTTTTTTTTTGTTTTGTCTTAGGTGAGCGAGAAATAAGACTAAGAAGGGGGAATAAGGGGGAGGGGACGGGACGAGCTAAGCAGGCGCTCCACCTACCCCCCCCCCCCAATCTCCCGTATGTGAGTGTGTTTATTGTATTGATACGGATGAGTTATTCAGTTGTCGCATGCCTGATGGAATCAGTGCTCGTACACATGCTGGAATTAACTGGTGCTTACATCTAGCGCACTCGGATCATGCCGGTCGGGGGGAGGGGTGAGGGGAGGGGAAGAAAGGAAGGGGGGGGGGAGGGGGTGTACATAAGAAAAAGGGTGGATCCAATGTGGGAGCGTGGGGGAGGGGGGGGGTCGGTATCCAAGAGAGTGTTGGGAGAGGGGAGAGATCGATAGCCGTTGCTGGAAATGTCTGGTTTCTATTTCCGTATCAGAGAAAATGTTGCACATACATACTTATTTGTTTTAACAGCAACTTCCCCCCCCCTCCACCCCCTCCACCCCCGGCCCCTCCATTTCATATTTTCTGCCATCCTGACATGCAGACATTTTAAACATGCCTGCCATTTTATTTTCATTCAATCACTGGATCTCAGAAATAATAAACTGAACAAAAGAGATGAACATATAAATGTTCATACCTAGAGTAAGCACCTGAGAGGAACTAATGCCATTTCATTGTGATTGGAGTGAGGATGGGCATAGTTCCACATACTAAGTTCCCCAATCATCTTTCAATCTTTAACTCTGAATCTATTACACATTGTGCGCCTCGTAACTTTGAAAATTATAGCGTATATATAATAGCGTATCAGATCTGCATAATATCGAAAGTAGAAATCAAGAATTCAAAATGGCGTCTTCCCTAAGGGAATATAACTCTATGCAAAGGTTTTGCAGGGTACAGTTAATTTCAACATATTTCTCTATGGAAAAGAAAACCACTGGAGGACATGCCTATGACTCAAGGAGACCATGAAGTTCATCTAAATGTTATTGTATATAGCAGGATAGAAAGAGAGAGAGAGAGAGATAAGTAGAGAGAGAGAGAGAGAGAGAGAGAGAGAGAGAGAGAGAGAGAGAGAGAGAGAGAGAGAGAGAGAGACATCGTATGTTATTATTTACAATTTTAAACCAAGTTTTCGTAGCTTGGAATCCATTGCTCCAAAAACGATTTGTTCTAATAATAGTTTTAAACATGGTAGAAGTAAAAGGCATGTCAACAATGACGTAAATAGTGGAGGGCGGAGGGGGTGGTCGGGTACTCACTTCGCCGCCAGCCAGGGGTGACATCTGACGTAAATGAGTAGTCAAGGTCATGGAAATGATGGGATAATTTCAGTGTCCGTCCATGTAGCCACTCGGGTGTAAATATACAACACAATAGAACTGTTTATCCTCCAGTGTTGAATTTGTTTGCATTATACAATCAATTGTAAATCTGCACTTGTTACATGCCCATGCCATTGTTACACGCCCATGCCATTGTTACACGCCCCGGTCATTGTTACACGCCCATGTCATTGTTACACGCCCACGTCATTGTTACACGCCCATGTCATTGTTACACGCCCCGGTCATTGTTACTCGCCCATGTCATTGTTACACGCCCCTGTCATTGTTACACGCCCATGTCATTGATTGAAGAACATGGCAGACTGCGTCAGCGTCATGATATCTGCTACCCGCCTTTATTTTTTTTTTGTATGAGCTGAAAGGTGCCTGGGACATGGAAGATTGTTTGCGATTTTGTTGAATAGTCGGTGCTTAATGCGTGTGTGTGCTACTTGTGTAGTCAGCATATCAAGATAAAAAGTGTGTTTATCTGTCTCTGTGTTGTGTGATAGTTGTGTTGTGTGATGATTCTGTGTGATAACTGTGTGTTGTGTGATAGTTGTGTTGTTTGATAACTCTGTGTGACAACTCTGTGATAACTGTGTGCTGTGTGATAGTTATGTTGTTTGATAACTCTGTGTGACAACTCTGTGATAACTGTGTGCTGTGTGATAGTTGTGTTGTTTGATAATTCTGTGTGATAAAACTGTGTGGTGTGATAGTTGTGTTGTTTGATAATTCTGTGTGATAAAACTGTGTGGTGTGATAGTTGTGTTGTTTGATAACTCTGTGTGACAACTCTGTGATAACTGTGTGCTGTGTGATAGTTGTGTTGTTTGATGAACCTTTAAGATAATTATATAAATAAATAAATTTACATTCTCGTACTTACATATGTACAGATTAGGTCTTTTGTTTTAGTTTACCGGTCACTTTTGGTACAAAGAAAAAAACAAAGATGATTTTGAAGAAGTTAAGATATCAAAGTCCGATAATGCTGTAATATGTGTTTGCTTTCAACAGGCCAGGCGCCACAAGGGAGTAACAATATTAAAGCCCCAAAGTAAACTCCTATAACATGAGTTGGTAGGTGAGTAAATGTGGTCAAGTCGAGTACCCTATTAAACGCTTATTAAGAATTACAATATCTTTTGTTTTCTAAATGTGCAACCCCCCTCTCCCCCCCTCCCCCAAACATTAGCTGATTAAGAACGACACGCCCCATCTACACGCTGAGACACAAACACACACACACAGACACACACACACAAACACACACACACACAGACACACACACACAAACACACACACACACAAACACACACACACACATACACACAGACACACACACACAAACACGCACACACAAACACACACACACAAACACACACATACACACACACACAAACACAGACGAAACGCTCATAACATTTAGAAGTAAGCCATGATATGGCACAAAAAAACACATATACAAACTAACTCACAAACACACACAAACACATACAGATGCACACAAAAACACAAACACACTTACACAGACACACAGAAAGAGAAAAACACATACAACACACAAACACACATAAACAGGCACACACACACACACACACTAAACACATATACAGATAAACTCACAGACTCACACAAAAGAAACACACAAAGATACACAAACAGGTATACACACATACAGATATACACACAGACTCACACATACAAGGACACACACACACACTAAACACACGTACATATAAACACACAAAAATACACACATACATGGACACATACACTAAACATACATACAGATACACACACAGACATACACACACACACTAAACGCACATACAGATAAACACACAGACTCACACACAAGACAATACTGTGATTCTGCAGGCTAATCTCATGGAATGCTCACCATTAACAATGTTATTATCACATGGAAGAGGGGGATTGCAAACGTGAGCACAAAGTAACGCATTTAAAAAAAAAAAATTAAATAAAAAATATGTTTCAGGGTTAGAAGATAAATCGCTGAACTATACTATGTCACGGTGACACGGGGCAACTTACAGACATTAACTTTAATATTGTTTTTTTTTGTTTTAATTACTTAAACGAATTGCAGCTAAATATTAAAAACAAACAGGCAAACAATGACGTAATTATGTAAGCAAATACTAATAACTGTCACAGTCATTTGAAATGTTTTTTTTTTTTTTAGGATAAATTATATTTTGAAGTTGGCATGTGTGATGAGTTGGGGGAAAAAAAAAAGTTATTTATAAACAGTAGTGTCGTGTGCAAAATTAATAATGATGGATTGCTAAAATATGCAGATACACTAACCGTGGGTAACAACACAGTTACATTTATATCACACATTATGTAAAATTGTTACAAAAAATAGAACAATTTGTTTGTTTTGTCTTTTAATGTAGTTTCCTAGATATTAATCTTTCACGTTCAATGATAGTAAAGTTCCCTTAAGCCCCAAAGGGCTCATCGGGGCAGATGAAATGAGGAATTCATCTGTTTCTATAACCTCGGCATATGAAGGGATTGTGTGGTTAGCACAACGCCCAGCCGCCTTTACTCTCCCAACTTAAAGTCAGGTGCCCATTTAAAGCTGGGTGGACTTGTGGGACGACTCTGCGCCCAATTTCACCTGGAAAAATTCCATGGGTCTCACCGAGGATCGAACCCAGGACTCTCAGGTCGACAGTCGAGTATCTACACCACTCGGCCATCCGTCCCACGCCTTACGAATTGCGGGGCCCAATTTAACGAATGCTTGCGAGGCCCCCTCTTCTAGCTAATGACAAGAGCCATGAATGATAATGATATGATAAATGTAAATTGTTGGGCCCCTGCCAGGCGCGGGGCCCAGTTAGGAGTATTCGGTCAAATCGGCCTAAGGCTGGCCCTGGATATGGGGGCCCCATATCTCGATCATTAAATTCAACCTGAGGCACGCACTGATCACAAATGCAGTGATTTATTATTTTAGTTGGTATTATATATTATATTAGTTTATATGTATAAACTGCAAAGTTTAACGCATGACTGGACATTCAACAGTCAATAACATATCTAGCCTATTATGAACATCATCCAATCATTATGTTTATTAGCGTACAATATTAAAAAAATAAAATAGAGAGTGGATGACCAATGTAGTATCAGAGGTAGCAGTACTACCCAAGTCATGGTGGATGAATTCAGTAACAACTCATAAGATTCAGTGTAAGGTAAGTGTAACACTATATTTTTTGTATATAATGTTATGTATGTGATGGATACTGTTGTAGACACCAATTTAACGTTGGAAATTGCCAACGTTATGGTACTATCGTTGTTCCACCAAATGCAATACTTCTTGTTCTTCACTGCTGCTTCAATGTGATGTTATGGTTTGAACGTTATGTAGTTTGTTGATATTAGGTTTATGTAGTGGCCGATATTCTCTCTGGTTTTACTTCAAAGATGGTAGCGTTCAGTCTCTTGGCACTCACACACAAACACACCATGAATAAAGCCAAGTTCCACGATTCAATAACATTTATTTAAATAATAATAAAACACATATAAATGCACTCAAGTGCCGAAATATTCACAAACATGCTTTAGCAGAATAAACGTTGACTGTGTACTGTTAAACTTCAACTTATCTCTGAATGTATACTGTCTTCTCGTATGAGTAAGAGTACGTATATTTAATAACTTGATTTCTCTATGAACACCTGTATACTGTCTTATCGTATAAGAGTACGTATACTTAATAACTTGTCAATATATGTATACTGTCTTGCGGTAAGAGTACGTATATCTAACATGTATACTGTCTTACGGGCAAGAGTACGTATATCTAGTATGTATACTGTCTTGCGGTAGGAGTACGTATATCCAATATGTATACTGTCCTACAGGCAAGAGTACGTATATCTAATCTGGTGTCCTGATGTCTCTATCTCTATAGTCGTTCTGTCGATCGGTAGGTCTCGACGTCTATCGTCAGTCTGAATGTATCTCGTCGGTCTCTCGAAATTTTCGCTACATCTCTTTTTATGTGATGGTTAATTATCACGTGCCCCAAACGCCCAGAACTTCTGATTGGCTCCCTAACAACCTTTCTAACTCATTTACATATTAATGAATCTTATTCCAGCCTAGGGATTGGTGCGGCTAAAAACTCACTATGGGCTAGTATTTCTTTGTCTCCCTAATTACGTCTTATCACGTACATCCGGTGTCATCGATGCTCATTGACAGATTTATACCACCCAAAACAAAGATAACACGCTGGAATTCTAATTATCAAAATCTCTGCCTGTGTCTTTGGCCCATGAACTTTCAATGTTGACCACCCAACTAAACCAGTGGTTCTAAAATTGTATGAATCTATCTAAAGCTATTGTTACACCCTCCTTCTCCATCGAAAAAAAAAATGTTATACATTTTTTTTCTATATAAAAATATTTTATACAGTACACAAGTCAGTACAAATGTCTTTCTGCATCACAATAGTTTTGTCACATATCGTACAGAAATTTGATATGGAGAATAAAATATTGTCATACTGAAACATCTTGTTAACAAAATATGAAACACTTAATTGTAAGTAGACCTTGAATAGGTAAAAAAATCATGGAATTATCCAATAACTATAATACATAGAAGCGTAAAATTTCTGTAGAATAACATTAAATACTTAAGTTATGAAAAAAATTCAAATGTGAGTATATATTCATCAGAATAATAAATAGTGCTGACAAGAAAAATATAATGATAACATGGCATAGTAGTAAGATTAAATATTAATGTTTGTTAACATGGTCTAGCAAGTCTGGACAAAATATCAGGAATGTGGTTATTACTTCCCTTGATGGACTTTATGGTAAAGGAATAATCTTGCAGAAGCAAAGACCATCTAGTCAGTTTGGCATTGTTAATGCTCTTGTTATTAAAATTCAATAGGGGTTTGTGATCAATTAAGACAGTGAACTCAGTACCTAATAAATATTTGTGCAATTTTGTAATTGACCATACAAGTGCTAAGCATTCTAGTTCAATAACAGAGTATTTCTTTTCAGATTCAGTTAATTTTCTGCTCAAATACATGATGGGTTTATTAACATTATTGTAGCTCTGTAAAAGACAGGCACCTAATCCAATTTTTGAGGCATCTGTGGCTAATATAAATGGTTTCTTAAAATCAACAGACATAAGGATAGGAAAAGTTTGAAAACATGTTTTAATTTTGTCAAGGGCACTTTGACAATCATCGTTCCATGTAACAGTCTGCTTCATCGTCTTTTTAGTTAAATTTACCAGGGTGCAATGATGGAAGCAAAATTGGGAATGAATTGTCTATAGAAACTACAGAGGCCAATTAATGATCTGACTTCTTTCTTTTTCTTAGGGACGTCAATGTCTAAAATTTTCTTTAAAATTGTTTCAGTCGGAGTTACCTTATCCTGACCAACGTGAAAAATTAAAAAAAAATCAATGCTTACAAAGAGAAAAAATCAAATCTAATGATTAAGGATAATCAGTAAATAGACACAAAAGTATAATCAATTTATAAACATATACTATTCCATAACAATCTAAAGTTGACAAACTTCAATTTATGCTTTATACTGAATGTGAATGAATGTGTATTAGCTTATATTGTCACATGTGAAGCTTTGTAAAATGTCGATAAATATGTATCATTTTCTAATTACTGGATACAACTGTAATCATGAAAAAATTGACAGAAGTCACAACCTTAAACTATATGTCCTATAATGTGGCATCTTAATACTACAGCATTGTCAAAATCAAATTAATTATTTTCTCAAATGTTACTGTATACAACATGGCATATCGTGCCGAAGCGATGCCAAATAATATTCAATATCCCCATCAAACTCAAGTACAATATCATGGCATTCCTATGCCCAACTTAAAAATATGCGCAGTTTGCCGCAGCAATTCAAATAAGACAGTATGACAATACCGATGTCCATACTCTTAATTCAATAAACAATAATCATCAGCCACCTGGCTGGATCACATGGGGTACATAACACACAGCGTCCCTGCTGCTGATATGGTCCTTCCCGACCAACCCTTGGATAAACCAAGCCCAATAACTAAATGAGAAAAACCAAATGATTATGCAATATTACATATCTCCATCTCAACAGTATAACTAATTCACAGTACCAACATAATATATTCCACTTAAGTTTTAAATTACACAATGTCTAACATTGGTATACCTTATTTATCTTGTGCGAAATAAATTTGCACTAATTCTTTACCACATGACAAAAGTATGATGCTATATTGTGACACAACCTATAATATTACGAGTGTTAACCTGCAATTGCAATATGATATTACCAATGCTCATCAATAGGTATAAATAGTTTAAAATAAAGGAAATAGTCAATAATAAATTAACATGTTCTGTAGGTCCTAATGTGTACATTAATTATTAGTAGACTACTTATCAGATTTAGAATGGTGTAAAATGTACCTTAGCGAAGGAAAAGATGCAAAATAGCACAATCAAAACAATTTGGTATATAAAAACAGTAGTACAAGTCATGCAAATAATATGATAGGAAGATATAAAGTGAAGGAAATTATTTAAAACAAAACTGCAGTGCTCTCTAAGTTAAATGAGGAAAAAGAAATAGTATGAAGTAAAATAAGATAATAAAATAACGAAACGGGACAAAATAAATCAGTTTAACATAAAACAAAACAAACAATTGAACCGTGAATTAATACACAAATACAGACTAGGAAATGGGATTATATTTGTACAGCACACAGGAGAATACACACAATAATGACGTCACAATACAGTTATTAAAAAAAAATTCTTACAGTAAAACTAACAATTGTACGGAGACAACTAAAAATAAAAACAAAAACAAATTCTATTGTATTAATGGGGGCAGTAAAAATTCTAAAATTAATATCCAAAGATACCAAACACACAAATGGTGTAAATCTCCTACCAAAAACACAATAAAATTTACGCTAAAAGGATTTCCAAACAAAAGCTAATCTTCTGGTTAGATATTATTAGACATAGAACAAAAAAAATGAGAGCACTATAGTTATACAGTAAATTTTAAACTTAAATTAACTTATCTGACGATCCACTTGATCTGTATACATCTATGTTTACGTCTGGCTGTTGATATATCCTTGGAATTTCACTTTAACTAATAATTATTGTTATGTTCAAAATTTTTAAAATCACTTAAATTATTTACTGTCAATGTTCACTTTAGAAAATTTAAAAAAAATTTCACAAAATTGAGTAAATAAAATGTCAATAGACTTCACAGCTTGAATGTCATACTGCCAGAAAATTCGTAGTATTACGGTATTTCACCTGTTGAGCGTGTAGACTTGTTACTGGGTCATGTTTTGTGTCGCATTCCACAGTTGATGTTTTTTTTTTTTTGTCACTGTCGCGGGCAGTTCTCTCTCTGGTTTATTGTGTGTTGTCGGTATTATTTCTTCATCAATTCGTAGTCAATTATAGCACCTAGTCTCTTCTTTGTTCACCGCTTAGCCACCAAATGTAACACTATATTTTTTGTATATAATGTTATGTATGTGATGGATACTGTTGTAGACACCAATTTAACGTTGGAAATTGCCAACGTTATGGTACTATCGTTGTTCCACCAAATGCAATACTTCTTGTTCTTCACTGCTGCTTCAATGTGATGTTATGGTTTGAACGTTATGTAGTTTGTTGATATTAGGTTTATGTAGTGGCCGATATTCTCTCTGGTTTTACTTCAAAGATGGTAGCGTTCAGTCTCTTGGCACTCACACACAAACACACCATGAATAAAGCCAAGTTCCACGATTCAATAACATTTATTTAAATAATAATAAAACACATATAAATGCACTCAAGTGCCGAAATATTCACAAACATGCTTTAGCAGAATAAACGTTGACTGTGTACTGTTAAACTTCAACTTATCTCTGAATGTATACTGTCTTCTCGTATGAGTAAGAGTACGTATATTTAATAACTTGATTTCTCTATGAACACCTGTATACTGTCTTATCGTATAAGAGTACGTATACTTAATAACTTGTCAATATATGTATACTGTCTTGCGGTAAGAGTACGTATATCTAACATGTATACTGTCTTACGGGCAAGAGTACGTATATCTAGTATGTATACTGTCTTGCGGTAGGAGTACGTATATCCAATATGTATACTGTCCTACAGGCAAGAGTACGTATATCTAATCTGGTGTCCTGATGTCTCTATCTCTATAGTCGTTCTGTCGATCGGTAGGTCTCGACGTCTATCGTCAGTCTGAATGTATCTCGTCGGTCTCTCGAAATTTTCGCTACATCTCTTTTTATGTGATGGTTAATTATCACGTGCCCCAAACGCCCAGAACTTCTGATTGGCTCCCTAACAACCTTTCTAACTCATTTACATATTAATGAATCTTATTCCAGCCTAGGGATTGGTGCGGCTAAAAACTCACTATGGGCTAGTATTTCTTTGTCTCCCTAATTACGTCTTATCACGTACATCCGGTGTCATCGATGCTCATTGACAGATTTATACCACCCAAAACAAAGATAACACGCTGGAATTCTAATTATCAAAATCTCTGCCTGTGTCTTTGGCCCATGAACTTTCAATGTTGACCACCCAACTAAACCAGTGGTTCTAAAATTGTATGAATCTATCTAAAGCTATTGTTACAGTAAGTTTAAATAATATCATATTAAAAGCGCATCGCTATTGAACAAAATCTTCTAATCTAAACATTTAAAAATGGAGACATTTTTCAGTTTTGAATAATTCACCAGCTAAATAGTGATACACAATAGCACAATAACAACAAATATGTCGGCTTCAATTTAATGTAATGATGCGCATTCAGTATAATTTAAATTCTGTAATGTAAAGATTCGGTTTCCATGACAACGGTACAGTCCCAGATTCTACTGACAAAAATAACTCTGGAGGTTAAAAAAAAGTTTCATCGGAACTCCAGATCTTAAGGAGTCCTTCCCCCCCCCCACCCCCGGGTCCTAACCTTCACCCACCCTTAGGCTTATTTTAATTCCACCTGTCTCGTCACTAGTCGTCACTGCATCAGACAAAATCTAATTGATTCCCTGCCACCAGTTGCCAGTCATTCATATACTGCCACCAGGTTCCAGTCATTCATACACTGCCACCAGGTGCCAGTCATTCATACACTGCCACCAGTTGCCAATCATACACACACTGCCATTAATTGTGAGTAAAAGGCAAATAAGATCCATCTGTAGTTTTCAATCATTCAAGTCCTTGTTTATCCATTTGTATTAAGAAGTCATTCTGTATTCATTATTGCTTATAATTATTTTAAAGTCATATATTATTAATTATTTTGTACATAATTTTTCGAGGCAACACACACACACACACATACACACACACAAACAAATACAACAAATACATCCTCACATATACTTGACAATGGAAATAGACAAGTACACTTTATGTGTTGTGATTCGAGTGATTTTCTCTTTTATCACCAAGACGAGTTTCCCCCAGTCCTAAATTAGGGGCAATAATCCATACAGTTTGGAATTTGTATCCACAAGTCAAGTACAGGAATAAGGAGCGAGTAGGCATAGAGCAGCGAGAGGATCATTAGCCATTGGCCATTTGGGTTGAGTTAAAATAAGTATACAAATAAATATATACAGATTTTTTTAATAAACTAGTCAATTAATTTTAAAAAAAGAGGTCAGATTGACAAAAAAAAGTTTTATAGAATGAAACGGATATAACTTTCGATCATATGTGAAATGTAAACAATGTTCAACTCATTTCTTACGTTATGTTTAATTTTTTTATTCAACTAACTACAACACTTATAAAACAGTTGGGATATGAAAAATAAAGGTAACATTAAGTAACAGAAACAAGTCAAAAGAAAAGACAGGTGGTAGGTCTAAGAGGGGGAGGGAGGAGAGGGAGATAGTGGCAAAAGCTGCCGGTGACTTCTCTGAGAAGGTTAGAACCCCCATTAAACGTCAGAGATGTGCCCTTCCCCCCCCCCCCCCCTTGCGACATTATATTCTGGTTACTCCAAATCCGTTGCTTAATTCTCACCCATAGTCACATAGTCACAGATTCAGAATCTCATAGTCACAGATTCATAGTCACATAGTCACAGATTCATAGTCACATAGTCACAGATTCATAGTCACATAGTCATATAGATCCATTAACATAGTTCAAGGAACTCCATATCTTAAAGAGAACTCACAGATTCATTATCTCGTATAGCATCTTTCTGTCCACGTCTTAGACCTGGTAGCTTTGACCTTTATCAGCCGTAAACAACTATAACAACTAGATAGTACAAGTGCAGTGATAATACTAAACATTGCGTTTCAGAAAAATTCATATGCAGGTCACCGGAAATGGCGGGAAACTGTGGGCCGTGACCATACTACAAGAAAGTTCAGATCTAGATATTTCTAAAAAAACAAGCAATTAAGCCTGTTCCATTCTGGACACAGGACGTGTTAGCGCATTTTCTTGTTATGTATCAGTACGTATGTTAGCTTTCAGTAAATATTTGTAAATTTTGGAAATGTTTATAAATTCAATTGTGTAATGCATATATCTGTAAAAAAATATTATAAAGACGTTTCTTTATATTTGAAAAAAAATTAATATCTCTTAAATCTAACTACAAGTGGTTTGTGATTACTGAAATAGGACTCATAATTGAAAACATTCGAAATTATAGTCATTTAATCGTCCGAAAACTCCGTCAATTGTTGCATAGCTCTGATACTTTCAATTAAACTCAGAACACAAGCTTACTATTTCATTTGATGAGTTTCTTAATAATTCTTGGTGAAACTACGTGCTGCAGTATTTCGCACCAAATGAATGAGTTATTGAACGTACAAGGTGTATATATAATATATAAGCCCCTTAGGAGCCCTGAAGCCCGGCCCTCAGAGGTCCTATCGCGAAATGGACTTTGATGTACACTTGGCAGGCCAAGACCTACAAAATGATACATCATGGGTCTAGGACTTATGGTTGTTGAGATATAGGGTGATGACGGACGGACAGACAGACAGACAAAACGGGGACAATGCTCTAAAAATCTAGATATAATAACATGCAATTAAATTGTAGATATGGATAATTTCAATTTGTCATTTATATATAAAATTTTGATTACTTGCGTCATATTTAATATGATCTAAATATTTTCCCCATATTTTCTGGATAACTCTTCAAAAAAGTAGTTGGCAACCCTGTTTGTGGTAACACACTTAAAAAAAACAAACAAATGCATTGGAGACTATTGGCAGGTTGATTTCCTACACATTAGTACAACTATGGGTTACTGTGACTTCATGATTGTAACATGACATCTCACATCTATGTGGTAAAAACCAACTAACACTTGAACGAGTTGACAAGCCAACCAAAAATTGCTCGACATTGGTAATACCAGTTATTGAAATGACCTTCCCTCAAACAAAACAATGTACTGTCAGCAGATTTCTTGTCAATTGTGTCTGCATTGTCATAATCTCCCTGTATTTTACTTGTCTGTGCCATATGACAAACCCCATATAGCTTTCTTTCGTATTAAATGCCATCGTCTGCAGAAATATTCTGCGCGGTACACTTTTGACATTTTACTCATAGCTAGCTAATGTCATATGACATTCATGTATTAATACGCGTATTATGAGTGTCATGTGCTATCTGTCACATATGTGCATAGAAAGCATTGAACATATTATGTTTCTTACTGTCGAAAGCTAAATAATATCAGCATAGGTTTAAAGTCATTTGGTGGCATTTAAAGCATTATGCTTGCTTCAATGTAATTTTAATGCATCAAATGTTTGATAACATACATGTCACTTCAATATCACACAATGTATGATATTCTGGTAATATGTTAGTCTAAAATTATGTGAGTAAAATATAATACATGATGCTATGGTAAAAAAAAAATTTATAACTTATGAAAAATGAGCAAGAATGATTCATATTTTGTGCATGCATCATGGGAAAAGTGCATTCATATATTATATAGTATGCATATAGACGAAAATAGGAATACATTATTTATAGAATTATGTATGCATTTCACAGTCAGTACAAACAAACTTCGGCTTGTCTGGAGAATTAAGTAGACATTATTAGACCAGTTAGTAGACACACGATTAACTCATTATTAGCCAGCAGTGAATGCAATTAATGTTACTATTGGCGATAAAGTTTACATATATCGGGCATTGAACTACATAACATATTAATACGTATTTGGTATATATGTTAAAATAACGGAACATGGTGGCAACCATTGCTTACTATACAATGATTGTTGATTTAAGAATCACGATATTATTATCAACCTTTTTGTGTTAGACATTGTGGCGAGTATTGTAGGAAAGAGGATCCGAAAGAGCGATGTTAGATATTTTTGGGCGCTTTTCAGATTGGGAGGAGGGCGTAAAAAAATGTTACTCACTCAGGGCGACACCTCAGGGCGGCGAAACGATAGCTAGCTACGGCTCTGATTGTGGTGGTTTTGTGATGGTGTTATTTTAGATGGTCACATGATTTTTGTGATGGTGTTATTTTAGATGGTCACATGATTTTTGTGATGGTGTTATTTTAGATGGTGACATGATTTTTGTGATGGTGAAGTTATGTGCTATGATGGTGACCTGTAGAAAATGAAAAAAATGCTAGAGTTTGTAAGTTTCATTCATTCTTGGTATTCTTTTTATTCAGCAATTTTCTTGAACCGGGCACATAAACTGTTTAAGTATGTATACTTCATTTTAATCACAAAAAAACTGAAATATATGATTTACATATAAATATGACTTTTATCGAACATAAAAGGCCGAAATGTATGAAAGGGTAACCAGGTTACTATAAAAGATATATACTGAGGACAGTTGTATACACCACAGACTAGATGTAATACATGTTGTTATTATATATATAAGCATTTTGGCATTCAAATCAGTTTGTGTGTGTATGTGGGGGGAGAGGGGGGGGGCAAATTAACACTCTAACACAAAAAAACGTCACTTTCACAAAATAACGTCACTAACACAAAAAACGTCACTTTCACAAAATAACGTCACTAACACAAAAAACGTCACTTTCACAAAATAACGTCACTAACACAAAAAAACGCCACTTTCACAAAATAACGTCACTAACACAAAAAAACGTCACTTTCACAAAATAACGTCACTAACACAAAAAAACGTCACTTTCACAAAATAACGTCACTATCACAAATTGACCATAAACTGACGTCACTACCACAAAATATTTCATTGACACTATCTATCAAACCATTGTTGGGTTTCAGAACGTACATTGACTGAAACAAACACAACGAAATGTGATTGTTCCCCCTCCCCCTCACCACACACACACACACACACACACACACACACACACACATACACATACCGCTTCTGTTTCTTCCACCATTTTAAAAAAAAGTACTCTACTTCGATCGTCTATTGACTTCCCCTCCCGTTTGTCTCTGTGTTCAAACTAAACGCCCTAATTTTGTATTTACCTAAACGCTGACTTGTGATTTAGTGAACCCTCTTTTTAACTTCCTATTGTGTGTTTTTTTTTTGTTGTATTGTATGTATGTGTGTGTGTGTGTTCATGTGTGTGTGGTGGGTGTGTTTGATGAAACCATTTGTCACTTCGGGTCAACTAGAAACTTAATAAGACGCATTTAAAGAAATTGAACAAAATTTGTCAGTCGACATTTCCCTCCCCCCCCCCCCCCCAAACTCAAAACCAGCGGTCACGCCATAATCAATTAGTTTTTGAAATATATAAAAAAAACCAAACACGTTTCTTCTTGTTCAGATTTATTTCTCTGCTGTTATTAATCTTGATTGAAGTTTGAGTGACAACACAAATAGATTCTACTTGCTGCTAATGTTAAACATAACTGTGTGTGTGACTGTCTATGTGCGTGAGTATCTGTGTGTGAATGTCTGAATGTGAGTATATCTGCCTGTGTGTGTGTGTGTTTGTGTGTGTGCGTGTGTGTAATTTAACATGACAAAATTGATACTAAAAAAAGTAATACGTTCACATAATTTAATTCTCACTTCATGAATCTGTCGATAATAGCTGTTAGAAAAACTGTTTTGACTTGCTAGGTGTGTAGCTTGGGATCCGCATTCTCTTTAAGTAGTAGGAAATAGTGTTAGCTACGGTACAGCTCTTCCGACTAATTGTATGGAATACGGTAATACGGGCATTTAAAACATCATACAAAATAGACAGCGGTCATTTGAATAGAGCGTGAGATAGTTATTACATCATGATCGAAAGTCAATCTTAATCAATCAAACAATCAATAAATTAAAGAACCTGTACAAGACAAACCAACCCACAAACACGCAAACAAAAAAAAAAGCAAAATGATGTAACAAGTGAGTCAGCGAACGAACAACAACAACAACGATGTCAGTCGAATTTCAATCAATGATAGATTAGTAGAATCGCTCATCGAAGAATTGAAACACACACACACACACACACACTATACAAACACATACACACAAAACACAACCAAACGATGTAACAAACAAACACCAATGACAGACCTTAGGTGACTGGGTGTCTCGCGACTAAGTCCATGGAATATTCTCTCAACAAACAGTGGTCCTGTAACGCTCCACGGAGCCGCTCCGGGCATGTCACACCTCTTGAACGGAGCACACCACAACTCCAAAGAATTTTTTTTTTAGTAGAAATCTTGCAATTATTTTTTTTTTATTTCAAATATTTTTTTTAAAAAAATCCAACAAACCAGGCCAAACTAATTGTAAGAAATAAGAAACAAATGGACGAACGATGAATTTGTTTATCGCTTTGGTTTCATAAAGCGGCGCTAACAGAATCGAGTTTCTCCTAGACCTAGTGCTGTAACGACTTCCAGTTGTTAGTAGTTGACGCAGTAGTAGCTGCTTAAAATCCCAAGCACCAGCCAACAATCAGATGACTTAGAACTCCATCCTTAACGCCGATTTCAAACCCCCTCCCCTCTATCGCCATAATAATAATAATAATAATTATAATAATAATAATAATGTTAATAATGCCCGGGGTATAGGGGGAAGCAGTGTAGTAGTGGCAGCAGAAAGAGAGAGAGGTAGAGAGGGAGAGAGAGAGAGACAGACAGGATTCCCCCAGTGTGTGTGAACACTGTGTTACCGCGGTTCCTCGTAACGGCGCTCAGAAATCAAGTGTAGCTCCTCCCAGGAACAGATAACTGCAAGGAAGAAATTATCTGGCATCAAGGGAGGAGACAATGGGAGCGCGTCGTATAGCCAATACAATGGCAGCGATGGCGAGGCACGCGGAGCGCCGTCAGACGGCATTAGCCAATCAGAGCGCGAGAGGGGAGGAAAAAAAAAATTAAAATGTGGCGGTAGAAGCGATAAAAGGGAGGGAGAAGGGAGGGAAGGGGGGGGGAAATGCGGGGAGGAGGGGGGAGTTGTGTTTTTATTTTTTTGTGAATGACATACCAACGGTCCAGGCTTTGGTTAGTTACTTGTATTTCGTCGGCCTTAGTTACAGGATTAGCGAAAGAGAAGAGGAGAATGGGGGGGGGGGGAGAAATTACACTGGAGAAGTTAAAAATTGAGAGAAAAACTTAGTTGGCGAATACAAATTGGTTGAGGATATATGAGATATAGTAGATGGAGAGAGAGAGAGTGAGAATAAGGGAGCTCTTGTGTTTCTCAGAGATATAACAAACCAATGTATAAGGACTATGTGTGAAAAGAAGATAGAGAGTTTTTAAAATACGGGCTTTAGTTTAGCGTCTACGCGGTGTACGCAAGCTTGTGTTACCGTGATCGGTATATAGCTCACTAGATGATAGGCAGGTAAATTTGAGATGCAGGCTGTATTGTATACACTGAACTGCATAGCATGTCAGTCAAAACATATAAACACACACACACATACACATGCACACATTTTTAAGCTACACTGACTGCCTGTTGCTGTGCACATGACTGTGTATTATTATAAATACATATATACGGTTGTGCATTTGTTGTTTGTCGAACTCTTTTTGTGCGCCGTTGTTGTGATATGGGTCAGTTTCCACACCGATGAATCACTTGTTCATGCCGAGATATCTTGTTATCGTTGCTTTATTGTCAACTGGGCCATGTGCAAACTGCGGTCCGCAGGCCAAATACGGACCGCCTGACTTTTTTTTTTTGTTGGCCCGCCGATCATTTCAGATTGAAGCACGGCGGTAGCATTTTTTAAATTAGCGCATGTCAATAATCTATCCGTCTGCTCATGGTACGGGCCCGCCAGTCAAATTTACGAACCCAATGCGGCCCGCGACTCAAAATGTTTACCTACCACTAGTTTAACTAGTGCTCGCCTCCCGGTTTTATAAGCAGCATACGACCAAGTCTTGTCTGTTAGTTGAATACATCAGGCCGGATAGAATTAAATAAAGCCGAATAGAAAAAAGGGAGACAAATCAAATGGTTTACAATTGGGCTCTGTGGGTCCCCTCAAATATTCAAGGGGCCCTGTGCGCGCACTCGCTGCGCCCGTCCTTAAATCCGCGTTTGTCTAGCTAAGGAAATTTTGCTCTTTGGTTACACTTAAGTTCGTTATAAAGAGACTCGAACCAAAAACATGATACATATGTCAGCGATGTTTATCCCTGATACATTCTTGTTATTTTAAGTATATTCATTTTTACATGACAATACATCTTACCACGAACTAAAACCACCTCCCCCCCCCACACCTTTTTTTTAAAGGTCAAATTGAGATTATATCTCCAACAATTGGCAGACAAAAGGCCTTGACCTGTGGCTAGAAAGGTCATATACAATTAAGAATTTTTTTTTCCCCTGTACCCTATCTAGTAGAGAAGCCATGACGAACGAACCGGTTTTTCTTTGACCGTTTGGTTACGCTTGCTTACAAACATTGTTTTGTCGAGAGCGTTTGATGTCTGGAGAATAAAAGAAAATCATCAGAGCCGAGGACGTGATGGCGAAAAACTTTTCCACGCTTTTTATTTTGTTTTTTATTTATTTTTATTTTTTTTTAAAACTGTAAATCCCATCTTGTTCTTGTAGCGGCCCATCTGTCTCATCTTTATGGATGAGTAGTCCCGTCAGGAGGGGAGGGGGGAGGGAGAGACCAACCGCAGTAATGTGGACATACGGCGGGGACACGACTCTTAAAGTAACTCTTCGGTTGTTTTGTTTTTTTTATATTTCTGGTATCTTTCTAAAAATATGTGTCGTCGCCTACCCCCTTCCCCCCCCCCCTTTTTTTTTAAAACGAAGACTAGCGGAGATTCACGGAAACTGGCAAAAAAAATTGACAATTGGCGGGAATCAATTTAAACCTGAAAAACCAAAACTGTTATTCTTTTTTTTTTGTTTTTGTTTTCCATTTTGGATTTGTAATTAGTAAACAAAAAATGATTGAAAGAGTCGCAGCATAGTAAATTAATCAAATTGGAGTTAATTCAATAAGTAAAATGGTAGGGTATAAAAAAATCTGGCTCATTGGGAAGGGGGGAGAGCAGGTGCGCCGAGAGCCAACAAGGGCCCCAGGGCAGGACATCATTGCGGGCCCCTTAATAAACAATGAGTCATGAAAAAAATTGACATGGACGGGGCGGCCGGGCCCCCTTACAGATGCGCCCCCCCCCCCGGCAATGACCCTCCCTGACCCCCTCTCAGCGTGTCTGGGGGGGGAAGACAACTTGCCTCTAAAAGACGCATTTAGCCACATGTCTTAAAAAGGTACGGTACTTTATCCATTTTTAGAACAAGCTGAAAGATTTAACCTTTAAAAACAATTTTGATCATAATAATTTCATTTGTAGTTCATATAAAAACCTTTTTTTTTCCACAAATAGATCTGGGTCAATTGTGAGCATATCCTGTATTTGTGTCTGAAATGTTCAATGAGGGATGAGGGTGGGGGGGTGCAATGATTTCTTTTTTTTTTTCAGGACACCCCACCCACACACACCACATTGGGTCGTTCATATTCTTTCTTTAAACAAAGTTGGACGAATGTTAAAATTTTTTAAAAAAAAGGGAAGGGGATTTGGTGGTGGGAAAACACAAATTGTATATTTTCTTCAAGTTTCAATGCATACCAATAACGAATATGATAACATGTGTCAATGTAATCTACCCCTTCCCCCTCCCTTGCACAGGCCCACCGACAGAAATTTCGGGCCCCCTGGGCAGGGCTATCACGGGCCCGATGATGATATCTTCAAAAGTGGATTGGCCAGCTCAGTCCGGTCCCCAAAAACTCGCCGGGCCACTGGGCATTTGTTCCCCCCCCCCTCTGGGCGGGTCTGCCCCCACATGCATACATACATACATACACACACACACACACAAACACATAACCCTTGATTTTTCCTCCACCGTTTGTGTCGAGTGTCTGACTTTTACCCTCTGGTGACTTGGTGTTTGTTGATATAGGAAGACCGGGTGCGAGTTAATTCAAGGGGCGAGGATGTGGATGGGGGGAGGAGGGGCGGCAGGGGGAAAAGGGGGAAAGGGGACGCCGCCGTCACCATTATAATACACACTCTCTGATACCACACACACGCACACACACACACACACACACGTATGAACGCACCAATACACCATTACCTGGATGACAATGCTGTCAGACCTTCACTGACCATTGCAAATCAAATAAAATGCAAATGAAATGAAGTCGGGGGAGGGGGGGAAGGGGTGGGAAGGGTTAGGTGAGGTGAAAGGAGAGTGCTAGAGAAGTTTTAGGGAAACTAGGTAAGGGAGGTGGGGAGAGGGGGGGAATAGTTGACACTGTATATGTGTGGTGGATGACGGGGGGAGGGGAGGTTTTGAGTCCCAGCTGTAAAAAAAAAGAAAGAAAAAAGACGAAACACAATGTAGGTCATGTAGGTTTGTGCTCATCGATACGAACAAACGGGACTTCAAAGATAATCGTGATGGTGGGTCGGGGGGGGGGGGGAGAGAAAAGGGGAGATGACTGGTTCCTTTTGTTAGCCTTTTATTTTTGCATGGTCATTGAAATAAATAGAAATTACCGTCCACGCTGGTTGACGACGTCAGATACTTTGATTGTCCTGAAGGATGGATTGGGGGGGGGGGAGGGATAAGAAATAAGAGGTTTTGTGTTATGCCTATCTAAATACGCTATGGCTTCCAAAGCATCACAGAGTACAGGAAAGGTCATTTTATTACATGTTTATATATATATATATATATATATATATATATATATATATATATATATATATATATATATATATATATATATATTAAGAACTGTGATGTTTTGAGACTGTCAAAAAGGTGACGCTAGAAAGATGGAAGCTTCTGTCCTCAAGTAATCGTCACACCAAATGTGGATACAGCAGACATTTGGTTGGGTAGGGTGCATCTTATCTTAAAGTAGTCTCTATCTATCTATCTATCTATCTATCTATCTATCTATCTATCTATCTATCTATCTATCTATCTATCTATCTATCTATCTATCTATCTATCTATCTATCTATCTATCTATCTATCTATCTATCTATCTATCTATCTATCTATCTATCTATCTATCTATCTATCTATCTATCTCTATCTATATATCTATCTATCTATCTATCGATAAATATAAGGACTGATCGTCAGACACGATAGGTAGACCTTTGGATACTTACATTTATAGACAAACGGCTGATAGATAGATAGAATGACAGACAGACGGAGAGACAGATATGTAGGTAGACAGAAAGTAAAAACGAATGTGTTTATAAAAATAGAGAAGGCGATAGACATAAATTATAGACAGATAACATGGACTAACTAGATAGACAGATAAGAAAATCGATGATAGACAGACAGATAGACAGACAGATATATATATATATAGATAGATAGATATAGATAGATAAATAGACATAGATAGACAGACAGACAGACAGACAGACAGACAGACAGATAGATGATAGATAGATAGATAGATAGATAGATAGATAGATAGATAGATAGATAGATAGATAGATAGATAGATAGATAGATAGATAGATAGATAGATAGATAGATAGATAGATAGATAGATAGATAGATAGATAGATAGATAGATAGATAGATAGATAGATAGATAGATAGATAGATAGATAGATAGATACAGCAGACAGAGTACATTGAGGACAGTTGTGTCAGCCTATTAAAATAAAAAATAAAAAAAACTTGAAAACTTTCACCGGAACTACGGAGATTCTCGAGTTCTTCTGGGTTTATTTTGACAAGGTGAATTGGGTTCACGGACGGCGTTAAGATGTATATTATCGGTCGGAGCGTTGTTTATGAACCAATGTTTATATTTCATTAGAGAATTTTGAAATAACAGATTCGCTATCAAAATACAAGGGCAGTGCAAGATGACGAAGAGCCGCAAGGAACAGTTCAGGGGAAAAGTTTTTTTTCTTCTTCTTCTTTCTCTTGTGTGTGTTTTCATGAATTGACGGAAGTCGGATTTGAATACACATTGGAAGAGGGAAGAGAATAAAATTAAAAAACGGAGAAAGGTGTTGGTTAGTTCAACTACGTCACGTGTTCAAAATGAACAAGTATGTTGTATGGATTAGTGATTCTCTCCCCCCCCCCCCCCCGGGTCTGTATGACGATTGGGGGAAATGAATGTATTGGTCTGGAAACGTCGACACAGAGAGTTGAGATTTGGAAACTTTTTGTTTTTTTGAATCTAATACTGAAATGTATTTCATTTTACAGAAATTCTAAGTCTTTTTGTAGTGGTCACAAAAAAGAGAATGTGTCTTGTTGGGGGGACGGGCATCTGGGTCGTCGGTAGATAATTTAGGACCTCTGAGATTCTCTGACGATTTTGGCCCTCTCAGGCAAACCTCCTCCCGCCATCCACTTCCCCCCCCCCTCCCACTAACGCCTTCCCCAACACCCCTACAAAAATCACACCATTCGACAGAAACTACAGTACTATGTTTCATCTATGATGTGTGCGGGTGTTGTAGTGTGCGCGCGCGTTGTGTCTGCAAGTGTTGTGTCTGCGCGTGTTGTGTCTGCGCGTATGACACATTACGCAGGAGTGCAAAATAATTTTTCTTCTATCAGTCATGCGCACCGTTGTGTTCCTCCGCACAGGCAATATCTTTCTTTTCCCGCTCACAGCCGCTAAAAAACGGCGCACAGCAGCTCACAGCCGCACACAGCAGCTCACAGCCGCACACAGCCGATCACAGCCGCACACACCCGATCACAGCCGCACACAGCCACACACAAGCCGATCACAGCTTTCTTGAAAATTAGAGGGAATACTGCCTAGGACCACAGAAACTTGTTCATGTTTCCCAACCCCCTCACCTTTGACTTTGTATGATTGACGATTTGTTACATTCTATGTTTGTGTGTGTGTGTGTGTGGCGTGGGGTGGTGTATAGATAGTTCCAGATGAGTCGGGACTATAGCAGTATGACAACACTTCTTGTAACAATATGGCGACTAAACTTAGACAACGGAACGGAAACAACGGAAACCTCCAAGTGCCCACGTTAGCTACCGTCACACTTCCATAGACACACACATACACACACACACACACACACACATACAGACAAAGAATCACACCCCACACACACATACACACACATACATACACACACACTAAGCCACAAAGAATCAAACACCACACACACACACACACACATACACACAAAGAATCACACACCACACACACACACAAAGAATCACACACCACACTTACATACACACACATACATACACACACACACTAAGCCACAAAGAATCAAACACCACACACACATACACACACACATACACACAAAGAATCAAACACACACACACATACACACACACACATACACACAAAGAATCAAACACACACACACACTGTTTAGTGAAATTTGAGAGTTATTCCTGGTATTGTGTTTAAGTGTATGTGTGAGTGTGTTTGTGTGTGTGTGTGTGTGTGCGTGTGTGTGTTCGAAAATTCGCCCTCCCGTCAATTTTTCTTCTTTGAAAAAAGAGCATAATCTATTGCGTTAATGAATGACATAATGTATTGCGTTAATGAATGCCATAATCTATTGCGTTAATAAATGCCATAATCTATTGCGTTAATGAATGCCATAATCTATTGCGTTAATGAATGCCATAATCTATTGCGTTAATGAATGCCATATACATACGGTGTCGCCTTAATGCACCCGGCTCTCTCTCTCTCTGCATCATACTACGTCACGGCCCTGATAACACATGACCACTATTCTGTCTTCTAGACCAGTGCTTCTCAAAGTGGTGGGCCGCGGCCCCCTAGGGGGCCGTGGACTGTCCGGAGGGGGCGGGCCGTGGAATTTCGAAAAATTATAAATTTAAGCAATCTAAACCAAAAAAAAAAATAGGGGGGCCGCGACATATTGATTGGCGTTCCAAGGGGGCCGTGACTTCAAAAAGTTTGAGAAGCACGAATCTAGACAAATAGCACCTAGCTTACAATGGACATTAACTACATAGGTGAAAAGACGATAGAGCTTTGAAAAAAAACATATATTTGAGGGGAAAGGGGTCAAAGGGCAAGGATGATTTCTACAAGTGTGGGAGCGGAATGGAAAGAAAAGACAAAATAATTTTAAAAAAAGAAGAAAGAGAAGAAGAAGAAGAAGAAGAAGAAAAGAGTGCAAGGCAAATATGTAACCATCCCGAGTGGTTTTTTTTTCTTCTTTTTGGTTGGAAATAATAGAAAGGGGGGGGGGGGGTGAACCGGGCTAATATTAGTGGCAGTTCGACTTGAAACACAGGGCAGGGTCTCTCCTAGATCCTCCCCCCCCCCACCCCCACCCCCCCCCCCAAGCCACCACCCCTGTTTGAACATCGGGCGTTGGGACGGCCCGCTGTCATAGATATAACAATAGAGGGCAAGGGGAGCAAACTTTGCAGTCCCTCCACCCCAATGTGTACACACATCCACTACATACGTACATACATACATACACGCTGTATCGCGGTCTGCTACTCCGAGACTCAAACAATGACATTACCACACACACACACACACACACACACGCACAAACACAATCACGTCTCATACATCAGCACTCCCTTTGTGTATTTAATCTAAAAAAAAATGATTTGGAATAATACACGTATAGAAAAAAAAATCCTTTTATTATCTTCCCTATTGTGTAAGGGGAAGGGGAAGAGATCACGTGACGTCACACATGAATACACACAATATGGCGGACTGGAGAAAATGGGCGTCGGCGAATTAAGGGAAACGTCTTCCCCCCCCCGCCCACCCCTTTTCTCTTTTGATCTTTTGTTTGCTTTTATTTATTTGTATTATTAGTTTCTAAACATTCTGGCTTTACAATTGCACTCTGCACTGATGTACGGATAGTTATTATTGCACTATTTCGAAATTCTAGCCATCAGCAATGCACATATTTTTTTTTAAAGCTTATAGTTCAAATATTAATTGAAATTAATCTCTGTTATGAAAGCTCTCTCTCTCTTCCCCCCCCCCCCTCCTTTCAACAATCAAACCAAGTCACCGGGGATTCTTATCATATACAATCAAGCAATGAAAGTAAACTATTTTATTTTATTTTTCTCTTTTGTCTTTTTATGGATGTCTCAATATCAAACAAAAACGAAATAAGAGAAGACAAAAAAACATCATCATCAACAACAACAACAACAAAGACGGAATAAAGAATCTCTTTCAATGGTTGTAATTGATGATTGTTATTTACCAAAGGACTCAATCTCCCCCCCCCCCAATCCCCTTCCGAGGTTTTTTAAAGTTCAAATTTTGGAATCGCCGCTGATTTTTGTTCTTTTCTTGAGAATTTTCTTTACGGATCGCCGAGGATAGCTAGTGTGTGTGTGTGTGTGTGTGTGTGTGTGTGTTACTTTGTCAGTGTGTGTGTGTGTGTGATATGCTGTATGTGTTGCTATGTATGTGTGATGCTGTGTGTATGTGTGATGCTGTGTGTGTGTGTGTGTGATGCTGTTTGTGTGAGATGCTGTGTGTGTGTGTGATGCTGTTTGTGTGAGATGCTGCGTGTGTATGTGTGTGTGTGATGCTGTATGTGTGAGATGCTGCGTGTGTATCAGAGATGAGCGGACAGCGGACGCGTCCGATTGCGGACGCAGATCCGCAGACTTTTCCGAATCCGCGGACTGACAGTGGACGCTTCGTATGGTTAAGTTGCGGACTCGCGGACTGACGCGGATCTTCTTTAGCGTTACCATAAAAAATTTCAAGTCATTTAAACAGCTAAATTTCAGCAATGCGGACGCGCGGACTGACTGCGGACCAATGTTGTAAGATTCTGCGGACACGGACGCGGATCATTGATAGAAATCCGCGGACGGACGCGGACGCTAAATCTCAAGATCCGCACACCTCTGGTGTGTATCTGTGTGTGTGATGCTGTATGTGTGTATGTGTGATGCGGTTGTGTGTGTGTGTGTGATGCTGTTTGTGGGTGTGTGTGTGTGTGTAATGCCGTGTGTGTGTCTGTGATGCTGTGTGCGTCTGCATGTGTGTGTATTTAAAATGTTGAGAGGTTCAGAGCTAAATTGGGAAGGGGACGGCGAGGTGTCATAGAGGGGAACGTGGAGTCGGCTATAGCGGACTATTTATTTAAGTGTAAATGTTGACGTAGAATAGATGGGGAAAGAAGTGTGGGGTGGGGGATTGGAAACAGAAAGAAGAATGGAAAGACGGAAAAAGAACCAGTTGAATAAAAACTGTGCTAACAGGTTCTGTTATGTAGTGAATAGGTTCTGTAACGTAGAATAATAGGTTCTGTTATGTAGAGAATATGTTCTGTTATGTAGAGAATAGGTTCTGTTACTTAAAGATTAGGTTCTGTTATGTAGTGAATATGTTCTGTGATGTTGTAAATAGGTTCTGTAATGTAGAGAAAATGTTCTGTTATGTAGTGAATAGGTTCTGTTACGTAGAGTATAGGTTCTGTCATGCACAGAGTAAGTTCTGTTATGTAGAACATTTGTTCTATCAGGCACAGAGTAAGCTCTGTTATGACCTGATTTCATTGACCCATCTCCTGGGATTAATACATTGTTCAAAAAATAAATAAATAAAATCGAACGTCACTGATGTTAATGAGCGCGGGCCGGTAAAATAATCATGAGGGGCAGTACTTGGCCCGTGGGCCGTAGATGGACTAGACCAAAGGACCGTGTGTCTATCTATCTATCTATCTATCTGTAACTGTCTGTCTGTAACTGTCTGTTTACACACCCAACTTTTTCTTTTATTCCATAAATGTTACGGGCTCTTTCTATATACTTCATAAATGTTACGGGCTCTTTTGGATTAAGCTCTATGAACGTCTCAGGCCCTTTGGTTTATGTTATGAGTTGTATGTTTTAATTCCAACGTAGAGATGTTAATTTAGCTTAATGTCTGTCCGTTTCACTCTTATTTGCTCACTCCTTTGTCACAACTCAAAAACCAATCAAACTCGATGCGTTGTTAGTACAACGATTTATTTACATGAATGTACATCAGAATACAACAAGTCCATAAACGAATACATCTTTAAATCCACAGTAATTTGCTCTGCCTCAACTCTGACTAACTAAAGATCTCTAAACTATTCTCGTCGCTCTCGTAACTATCTCTCTTCTCAAACTCCTTATAACTAACTCCTCTCATAACTACGAACTGATCCGCAGACTTTTCCGAATCCGCGGACTGACAGTGGACGCTTCGTATGGTTAAGTTGCGGACTCGCGGACTGACGCGGATCTTCTTTAGCGTTACCATAAAAAATTTCAAGTCATTTAAACAGCTAAATTTCAGCAATGCGGACGCGCGGACTGACTGCGGACCAATGTTGTAAGATTCTGCGGACACGGACGCGGATCATTGATAGAAATCCGCGGACGGACGCGGACGCTAAATCTCAAGATCCGCACACCTCTGGTGTGTATCTGTGTGTGTGATGCTGTATGTGTGTATGTGTGATGCGGTTGTGTGTGTGTGTGTGATGCTGTTTGTGGGTGTGTGTGTGTGTGTAATGCCGTGTGTGTGTCTGTGATGCTGTGTGCGTCTGCATGTGTGTGTATTTAAAATGTTGAGAGGTTCAGAGCTAAATTGGGAAGGGGACGGCGAGGTGTCATAGAGGGGAACGTGGAGTCGGCTATAGCGGACTATTTATTTAAGTGTAAATGTTGACGTAGAATAGATGGGGAAAGAAGTGTGGGGTGGGGGATTGGAAACAGAAAGAAGAATGGAAAGACGGAAAAAGAACCAGTTGAATAAAAACTGTGCTAACAGGTTCTGTTATGTAGTGAATAGGTTCTGTAACGTAGAATAATAGGTTCTGTTATGTAGAGAATATGTTCTGTTATGTAGAGAATAGGTTCTGTTACTTAAAGATTAGGTTCTGTTATGTAGTGAATATGTTCTGTGATGTTGTAAATAGGTTCTGTAATGTAGAGAAAATGTTCTGTTATGTAGTGAATAGGTTCTGTTACGTAGAGTATAGGTTCTGTCATGCACAGAGTAAGTTCTGTTATGTAGAACATTTGTTCTATCAGGCACAGAGTAAGCTCTGTTATGACCTGATTTCATTGACCCATCTCCTGGGATTAATACATTGTTCAAAAAAATAAATAAATAAAATCGAACGTCACTGATGTTAATGAGCGCGGGCCGGTAAAATAATCATGAGGGGCAGTACTTGGCCCGTGGGCCGTAGATGGACTAGACCAAAGGACCGTGTGTCTATCTATCTATCTATCTATCTGTAACTGTCTGTCTGTAACTGTCTGTTTACACACCCAACTTTTTCTTTTATTCCATAAATGTTACGGGCTCTTTCTATATACTTCATAAATGTTACGGGCTCTTTTGGATTAAGCTCTATGAACGTCTCAGGCCCTTTGGTTTATGTTATGAGTTGTATGTTTTAATTCCAACGTAGAGATGTTAATTTAGCTTAATGTCTGTCCGTTTCACTCTTATTTGCTCACTCCTTTGTCACAACTCAAAAACCAATCAAACTCGATGCGTTGTTAGTACAACGATTTATTTACATGAATGTACATCAGAATACAACAAGTCCATAAACGAATACATCTTTAAATCCACAGTAATTTGCTCTGCCTCAACTCTGACTAACTAAAGATCTCTAAACTATTCTCGTCGCTCTCGTAACTATCTCTCTTCTCAAACTCCTTATAACTAACTCCTCTCATAACTACGAACTGCCCCCTCACTAACTAATGTCCGAATCCAGCCCCTATTTATACCCCTAACGTCCGTGCCCTAATTACCCTAAGTACGTCACAGTCTCTTCACTATCTAATCTTTCTAGGAGCGTCACAGGGTCGTCATTGTTAACCTGCTAGACTGTCCGACGGCGCCTCCCAGTCTTCACACATTTGCTGTCTACTATTCTATTGTTTCCCACTTGTCACCTTGTCACTATTATTCGTGTTAATCCTAATTCTTAGATATCTACTATGTTGAGAGGTCGAAGGGGATTGTCTCTGTCTCTAAATCTACTTTAGCTCGTCACAATTATGATAGATAGGCGTGTCCCTTGTTATTTAGGCCAGTGCCGTATTGCCCCCCCCCCCATATCACTGCATATATTTGTCTATCTGTCTAAATATCTGTCTATTCATTAGACCCCGGGTGCACCCAGACACGTCAGCATCACCTTATTAAACAATGATATTTCATATGTACATTTAACCCTCTCGTCCCCCCCCCCCTCCACCTGTGTAGATCTCTACCTGTTCTGTTACGCTTCAGATCCCATTGGTCCCACCACAAAAAGAAGATCTTTCAATTGCTGCCAACGCAATGCCAATAAGGGCATTGTAAAGGCGTTGACAACAAAAGGGGGATTGAATGGGGGCGGGGAGGGGGGTTCCCGGGGGGGGGTTGGGTAGAGGCGGGGGAAAGGACCCCCCCCCGTTTTTTTTTTAATTTTTTTTTCAGGCTGGAAGGGTGGGAAGAGAAAGTTACAGACGGAACTTCAAAACAGGTGTGAAATTATATGCACACCAGTTTAAAAGAATGTCAAACGACCTGAACAATAAAAACAGGCCAGCATTTTCACATACAATCTCTCTCTGTCTCTCTCTGTTTCTCCCCCCTCCCTCCTTCCCTTTTCGCCCTCTATACGTCTAAAAATCCACAATTATTCAAAGCCCGCTTTATTACCATAAGAACTCGTGTTAAAGACTTTAAATTCTCGTTATGAGACTGAAGCGAGGGAGGGGTGGGGAGGGCGAAGTCTTTTGTCTTCTTGCGCCGGTTGAAACTTTTCTTACTTTTTCTTGTTTTTTTTTTATTTCTTTTCGTGTGACTTTTTTTGAAGATTAACTTTCTTTTTTTTTTTATGTTTACGTACATGGCTGATTGTTGGTAACGAGAGTTCGTTGATTTCACTCTGGTTTTATGTTGTTTTATTTTATTTTAAATGCTAATAGTTTCGTTTTGATTTTTTTTTTCTTGTTGCCAAATTTTAATTATTTTTTTTTTGTATCTAACAGTGGAACATTGAGACATGTAGGATTTGTATTTAAAAGTACATTGGTGTATTTATTTGTTTATATTTCTGAATTTTGGTGTAACGTGTCGTACTTGTTGTGTCTGCGCTGTTGTCTGTGTGTCTGTTCTGTTGTCTGTGTGTTTGTATTGTTGTCTGTGTGTTTGTATTGTTGTCTGTGTGTCGGTACTGTTGTCTGTGTGTCGGTACTGTTGTCTGTGTGTCTGTACTGTTGTCTGTGTGTCTGTACTGTTGTCTGTGTGTCTGTACTGTCGTCTGTGTGTCTGTACTGTTGTCTGTGTGTCTGTACTGTCGTCTGTGTGTCTGTATTGTGGTCTGTGTGTCTGTACTATTGTCTGTGTGTCTGTATTGTGGTCTGTGTGTCTGTATTGTGGTCTGTGTGTCTGTACTGTTGTCTGTGTGTCTGTACTGTCGTCTGTGTGTATGTACTGTTGTCTGTGTATCTGTACTATTGTCTGTGTGTCTGTATTGTGGTCTGTGTGTCTGTACTGTTGTCTGTGTGACTGAACTGTCGTCTATGTGTCAGTACTGTCGTCTGTGTGTCTGTACTGTCGTCTGTGTGTCTGTACTGTTGTCTGTGTGTCTGTACTGTTGTCTGTGTGTCTGTATTGTGATGTGTGTGTCTGTACTGTCGTCTGTGTATCTGTATTGTGGTCTGTGTGTCTGTACTATTGTCTGTGTGTCTGTACTGTTGTCTGTGTGTCTGTATTGTGGTCTGTGTGTCTGTACTGTTGTCTGTGTGTCTGTACTATTGTCTGTGTGTCTGTATTGTTTTCTGTATTGTTTTAATGTAAAAAAAAAATTCTGCATAACAAATAACTGTACCAAAAGTACTTATTGAAAGCGAACGCCTAAATTTCAAAGATCGGCATGGTGGGTGGGGTGGGGAAAGGCGGGGCCCAATCAAGTGGTCGCATTGCACCCCCCCAGTCCCTCCCCCCCTCCACCTCCAGCTACCAAATCGTCTGTAACTTAAGTTCACCCACGTGGTCATCATAGCGTGGGCTATGCTGGGCGTGTAGAAGGGACACAACTAGGACTCTAACCCTTCATTGAGTCAATGGTCTCGTATAAGGTTAATACATAAGACCCTATCATCGTCACAGGTGTGACATCACGTGGCGTGACATCAACAACATTTAGTGGGTCACTCTCTCTTGATCTCTCAGTTGGACTATTGATGCCGTATAGTTGAAATAGGTGTACACCCAGAGCCTGGACAGGAGACCTACTTATTTACCTGGTGACCTAAATCAGTTACGAATGTTCGGTCTGTCTCTCTCTTTATATATACCGTATTTCCCCCATGTATAAGCACCCCCTCCCCACCCCAATATTTGGACTGTGAAGTTTTGAAAAAAAAAATATTTTTATTAGAGAAACAAGTCATAACAGAAAGAAAATTTACAAAAGAAACAAAATTCAAGATTCATAATAATCACTCATACACTCATCATCACTGTCTGGTCCACCACATTCCACGTCTTCTTCAATATTATTGGCATCTAATTTAGCTAACAGCTCCTATTCTACTTGTTCTTCCTCTGTGTCATCTTCATGGTCAGCTTCATATATGAAATGATCTTCTCAACCATCATGAGATTTACCGGTATATATATATATATATATATATATATATATATATATATATATATATGGTTGTCTCTTATTACTCTTGTAGACTACATTTGGACCACATCTTTAATAAAGATCGTGTTCGCTATAAACAAACACACAAACACTTTGAAGGTGTAGTGTAAACAACACTAAAGACACACATTTAACAGAGGACAACGTCACACACACACAAACACAACCAGTCACCTAGTCTTGAATTGGACACACGAGGACACCAAAAGGCATCTTCAGGTCAAGTTTAACAACTTGAGTCGAGCAGACCCACATTGTCCCGTGTCGACAATGACCACGTGCGGAAAAGACCAGCGTCTCACCGCGCCCACAATGTTGTTCAGATCAACAGGTGATCTCACACACCCCCCTCCACACCCTCATCCTACTCCTCCTCCCTCCTGGCCGTGTGAATGGGGAGTTCGGCTGGAAAGGAGGGGGAGGGGGGATTGGGCAGTACAAAAGATGTTGATACTCTGGCTTTGAATGAAATTACTTTAACATGGAGTGACCGCCCTTGAAACTGGTAGTGTGTTTATTTTTGAACTGAATTGTATATACTGAAGTATTTTAAAAAGTGAGATAGATGGGAAGGGAGGGAGGGGAGGGGGGCATTAATGTTGTTGGACGATTGTCAGACATAGTGATAGAATAGATAGATAGATAGATAGATAGATAGATAGATAGATAGACAGAGACATAAAGACAGACAGACAGATAGATAGAAAGATAGATAGACAGAGACAAAAAGCCAGACAGATAGATAGAAAGATAGATAGACAGACAGACAGACAGACAGGTGACAGACAGACAGACATACATACATATAAATAGATAGATAGATAGATAGATAGATAGATAGATAGATAGATAGATAGATAGATAGATAGACTAAGTGACTGATATATAGACAGACTGATACAAATGAAGTTAGACAGACTAAAATGAGTTGCTGACTGCCTGCATGATCTATAGATACATAGATAAATAGGTAGATAGATTGACTACTGAACGACTGATAGAAAGACTGAATAATAGATAGATAGGTAGACAGATGGTCAAGATGCACATTTATAGATATGTAAATATATAAAACATATAGAAAGTTAGATTGATAGAGACAAACGCAGTACTGCTATTGATAAAGATTAGACAGAAATATATAGACAGATAAAATGTATAATTTCTTAAAAAAATACTTCAGTCCTGTGTATTCAAATAAAACAAATTATTTTTAGCTTCCATGTTTATTTAGCGAATCAAAGAGTTAATTATCTTATCATAATATTGTGGGTATCAGTTTTAGCCATTCACCATACCTGCAAACGAAAATTTAACAATGTCTTTATGGCTTTATTTAAGGTGTGTGTGTATGTGTGTGTGTGTATGTGTGTGTGTGTGTGTGTGTAATCTGTATAGTGCAATAGGTTAGTGTTTATGGTCATTTATTTCTGCTCATTGTGTACAAGAAATGGTTTCATGTCATGTGGGCCGTCAATAGAGAGGCCAGATGAAGTCCATATTGTCTTTTTGAGATATAAATAACAATAAAAATTTAATGTTGACAAAATATTTTTTTTAAATAGCAGTTTAAGCAAAATACTTTTATAATAAAGTACTAAAGATCAAAAACACCAAATGTCGATAATCCAATACATTTCCTTTAAATACGTCAATACCAAACTAACGATGCGAGGATGTCCATTGTTTAGGACACCGTAACATAACTAATTTGGACAGTACAACAACTATTGTGAACAGTGTATGACATAAGGAAGGGAACGGGTGGAGGGAGGGGGTGGGATGTCGAGATTATGACGTCATAAATGGCACACTTACAAATATGGCGTCATTGAGGGTTACACTTAGAGAGTTGTTAAAGTTTACATCATGATATCACCTGTATAAATGAGATGCTGTCTAATTGATATATGTTTGTGTCTATGATTCCGATGGTGAATGAGGATAATCGATCAAAAAGATGGAACGTTGACAGCTGTTGTTGTTTTTTTTTGGGTTTTGGTTAATTTCATGAATTAAAATATAATATTAAAACAAATTCTTACCTTATTACCAGAAAACAATTCAGCTTTTCTTAAAATTATTCCTCCAAAAAAAAAAAAATAGATATCAATTAGAATATATTTCACCACAATTTAACCTTTCTTCGGGTATTCCACGTACTTGATAAACAGATATATTAAAAAAAAATAAAGAACACAAAGTACAATAACTGTACTACTTTCTCTATGAATCGATAATCACCAAAAAAACGGCCAGACCTGTCTATTAATCCACACTTTAAGACACTGAAGACACTGACTGAAGGCAGGCGAAGCTATTTATCAATGAAAGTGTGAAATAATAATACAAAAACAAAATATGGACCAACACTTTCACTAGAGCTATAATAATAATATTATTAATCCAAATTGTGATCGAGCTCTGTCATATTCGTGACGACATTATTATTGTTGCTGTTCTTCTTCTTCTCCCCTGTACCGGTAAAACATTGTCTAGCATGGCAAAAGACTCCCTTCTACTAGCAACTGTGAAAGAATTAAAAACACACACAGTTACAATTGTGTGTAAGTGTGTGTGTGTGTGTGTGTGTGTGCAGCATGGTCCACAGTTTAATCTATAGTTTAATAGATCAGTACCCCCTCCCCCCTCTCACCTAAACCCCCCTCTACCCACTCCACCTCCCAACCCACCCCACCCCCACCACCCAGCTTCATCGCATCGCCCTGTACACTTCTATAGCCATTTTTTTTTTTACCTTTTGAAAACGACCCCCCCCCTTCACCCCACTTCTCTTTTATTCTATTTAAAAAGGGGGGGGGGGGAGAGAAAGATTCTGGTCTATTTTAAACAACCTTTTGTGTAAATCTGTTTTTAGGATCCCGTAAGACAAGTGTTTGATATATTTGACAATGGACACACAATACGTCAGGGGGAGATAAACTATTGAAAGACCTGAACCATTGTCTGCCTCGCTGTACCGTTCAGTTGAAATAAGGAATTGAAATAAGAGGGGGGGGGACGAGGAGACCCCGAGGGGAGGGGGGAAATAAAAAAAGGGGGGTATTCGCTTTTGGAGAGTGGGGAATTGAAGTTTTTTTAAAGGGTGGGGGGAGGACGCGGTTATATGGCGTAGGGGGTAAAGGTTTTTGGGATTTCTATATTGAGAAAGACGAGGAAAAGAGGGGAGGGGGGGAAGAGCAGAAGAACAGGTTTGAATATTTTTAGCGGTGCTCGCGCGTTACCCTCCTCCCACCACCCCCTCATCTCTAAGTAAAGTCCTGTTGTCCTGCGTGATAATGCCCCCCTCCCCGGGCAATACCCCAAGCTAGACAGCTTTTTTTCAAGTATTCTAAAATACGAAGTATCACTTTCATCTTTCTGGTTTCATTTTCATCTGCTGTTCATTTTTTTTTTTTAATTTTTAAACTTCGGGCTAATGAATTCTGATTTAACGACCCTTGCTTTAACCCAATAATGAAATTAGTGAATTTATTATAAATTACACAGGTTTAAAATGACCGGCCAGTGACAAACTAGTTATATAGGCCGAGGACTAAATATGTTTATTACGATAGGCTAACTAGTTCCGTTCTAAAAAAAAAGGGGGGGGGGGGCATTTCAGTTTGTATTTTAATGCAAACCCCGGTGTTAAGTAGGGCCATTCAGATAGTCTAGTTCAGGGCTCATGTGTGTATGTCTGGGAGTCTCGGCCCAGGGCCCAAAGGGACGTAAGAACGACTAAGGTAATCGACGTTATATTATTATTCTATAGTACTTTATTACTATTACTAACAGGTAACAGGTGTTTGAGTATTAAAATATTAAGCCAGATAAGCATCAAGCGTGGAGGCCATGAGTTCGAAACCCATTAGCCCAGCCGGCGTCAGTTCCCCCCCCCCCCGTCTTAAATAGCCAATGTAGTCCATGCCGTAGCATGAGAGAGTGTGTATGTGTGTGTGTGGGGGGGAAGGGAGGGCGAAAGAGAGCTTATTAACGATGCGCTATTCGGAGCATTGTTATAACTTAAAACAATTGCTACTGGCAGTGTCGAAGCTTGATAGAGGAGGCAGGGGAGGAGTTATCAGGAGCGAGACTCCCAGTTTTGCCACCTGCCGGGGGGAGGGTGAAGTGGGGGGGGAACCCTTTTGACAGTTGGGAGGGGGGGGAGCCATGTTCGTTATATTCTACAAGAACATCTAATTTAAATAGTGTGGATTTGACAATGCACATTTATAGAAAATTATAGCTAATGTTTAAAGTCTGTATCCACATTGTTCTGTTCCGGGAACACTGAAGTCTTCACCGGGATGCTGCACAGCTTGGTGCCAAAGGGCTAACGTAACCGCCCCTTCACCCCCCCCCTGTGTATCTAGCATGCTCAGCGTGTCCACCCCCCCCCCCCCGCCCTCATATCGTTGATGAAACGGGGCTTCATGATTTATTGTAGCCGTTAACGTTACAGGTTGAAAATACCGCAACTCTCTCCAGAACCTAATGGTCACTAGCGGTCAGTGTAATTAAGGTCAGTATGTCCGGCTAAAGATTGTCAGAAGCCGCCCCACCCCCACCCACCCACCTCTCCCCCTCCCTCGCAAGAAAAGGAAACTTGAAAAGTAGAGGATAGCTATGGTGGGGGGGGTGTGATGGGGGGGGGAAGATGAGGGGTACTAGAAGGGCTAAGAGGGAATTTGCTGCCCATAAAGTAATTCGAGGAAACACACACACACACACTCCGACACATACACACAGAGACAGACAAGAAGACTACTTGAACTATATTGATGAAACAGTGATACTAAACACTGTACGTCTTTGATTATAGGTGTGTTAGTGAGTTAGTGTGTGTGTGTGTGTTTTTTTTTTGAAAGACAGAGAGTGCTGTTGTATAAGCGGATGAACGTGGGTAGATTTGAACTGCAGTCTAGAGGTCAATCGGGGGGAGGGGGGGCTAAACCAAGACTTGTATATTTGACAAAATAGAAAATAATAGCGATTGCAATAATTGAAATGTCAATCCTGGTCTTTATCTATCTATCTATCTATCTATCTATCTATCTATCTATCTATCTATCTATCTATCTATCTATCTATCTATCTATCTATCTATCTATCTATCTATCTATCTATCTATCTATCTATCTATCTATCTATCTATCTATCTTCTCTGTTTGTCTGTCTGTCTCAGGCCCGTAGCGTGCGAAGGGGGGGGGGCAGGGGCGCCGGCACCCCTGCGTTTTGTTCTACTTAGTAAAATATATTACCTGCCCCCCCCCCGTTATTGCCTGACCCCTGCTGTAGAATGCCTGGCCAGTGTTGATTCAGTTAGCATTTTTCAGTTACAGTAAGAGTTACAGTTAGCCGTTCAAATACTTTTCAGTTGCTATTACAGTTAGAGTAATTATTAAATTGTTTTTTACTGTTAATATTACAGTTAGTAATTTTTTCAGCTACTATATCAGTTACCCCCCTCCCCGCCCAACTTCCCATCCCAAAAAAAAATACACACAGATGTTCACTAATTGTGTCATTCAAGGTCATACAGTAGAATTAAGAAATGCCAATCCTATTGTTTCAAGGTCATATCTGACGAAATTTTTGTAGACGTGACAATTTTGGTCTGCAACTCTTGTGAAAAAAAAAAAAACAATGTATCGGCAGTCAAAAAACGACCGGTCCGATAGTTAACCTATAGTGCCAATATCGGTCCGACTATCGGTCGCTCCCTACAAAAATCGGCCGATACGATATTGACCGATAGTGCCAATATCGGTCCGATACCGATCCGATTATCGGTCGCTCCCTAATACATGTAATATTGTAGCGCAGCTCTAGAATTTTATTTTATAGCGCATTTCTCAGTTAGTATTACTATTACTATTATTTTTTCCTATTAGTAATACAGTTACAGTTAAAATGTTTTTTCAATTACAGTTTCAGTTAGTAGTTAACTGAAATCACTTTTTTTCAGTTATTAGAGCTATTTTTACAGTTAACTGAATCAACACTGTGCCTGGCCCCTGCTGTAGAATGCCTGGCCCCTGCTGTAGAATGCCTGGCCCCTGCTGTAGAATGTCTGGCCCCTGCTGTAGAATGCCTGGCCCCTGCTGTAGAATGTCTGGCCCCTGCTGTAGAATGCCTGGCCCCTGCTGTAGAATGCCTGGCCCCTGCTGTGGAATGCCTGGCCCCTGCTGTAGAATGCCTGGCCCCAGCAGTAGAATGCCTGGCCCCTGCTGTAGAATGCCTGGCCCCTGCTGTAGAATTTTCACGCTACGGGGCTGGTCCGTCTGTATGTCTGACTATCTCAATGTCTGTCTCACCGTCTGTCTGTTTACACATCGAGAAATAGATGTAATTATATATATATATATATATATATATATATATATATATATATATATATATATATATATATAATTATCTAGAAAGACTTACATATGGATGTATTATAAATTAATAATTATTTTTTACCTTTATTTGTCTTTCTGTGTGTTCTGTAAATGAACATTACTTCTAAATCATTTATTTACAATATAATTCCTTTATCCTGACAATTCTATTCAATAGATTTAGTCGCTAGATTTTTTCCCAGATTTTTTTTTTCCTCTTCACGTCTTAATAATAAAAAGGGGGAAAAAAGTGAAAAGGGTCTCACACACACACCCAGATACAATAATAGACTTTTTTGACGAGTTCAAACCAGCAGCTATAATCTAAACAAAGCAATAATAATTCCCCTTTGTCTGGTATTCGTCATTTGAATCAACAAGCCTGTCAGACCGACTCAGTTGTAGAACGCTTTTCGGTCCTGTTAGCCAAGACAGGACAGAAATATAATAAAAAAAAACGTCACACAATACGTTGGTTTTTGTCTCTGTCTTCTTTACCTTTCACTGAGGACCCCAATAGGGGTGAAACGTCACAAAAGAAAAAGTACCCAGACTGTTCGTGTGCAATTTTGAAAAGCAGACGTCAATGGAAACAACACGTGGTTTTTTTTTCTATTTTAATAATTTGTGTTCTTTTTATTATTATTATTTTTTTTTTGCTCTAAATTTTAATCGATTTTTTTTTCTGAACGTGTTATAGAAATATTATTTGAAGATATTCCAGGTTATTTTTTATGTATTATATCCAGGTACAATTGTGTGTTTGTATATTGTACAGGTACAATTGTATGTTTGTATATTGTACAGGTACAATTGTGTGTTTGTATATTGTACAGTTACAATTGTATGTTTGTATATTGTACAGGTACAACTGTGTGTTTGTATATTGTGCAGGTACAATTGTGTGTTTGTATATTGTACAGGTATAATTGTGTGTTTGTATATTGTACAGGTACAATTGTGTGTTTGTATATTGTACAGGTACAATTGTGTGTTCGTTTTCCGTAGTTTATTTCGTGTGCAGTCTTGAGTCTCATGCAGATGTCATCAGATGTCATCCTGTTTGATTGTAACTAACTCTGCTGATGTCACGGAACTCAGATATTGTGCTCTGTGTATCCCGTTGGGGGGGGTGTGAGGGGTCAACATGACGTCGATGAGGGGAACAATTCGTTTCTTCATACGGTAAAAAAAAAAGATTCTTCAAATAGCCACACCATAAATCATCTATCAAGATTTATTGAATTAAAGTAATTAACTAATTAATATCTCTAGAAGTTTCTTCCCAGGGCCCCGTTACATCCCTAGATATCCCTGACTAGGCCCCCCTTATATCTGTACAAATCCCAGACTAAGCCCCCTTATATCGGTAGAAGTTCCTTTCTAGGCCCCTCTTATATCTGTAGAAGTCCTTGTCTAGGGCCCCCTTATATTTGTAGGTCCCAGAATAGGACCCCCTTATATCTGTAGAAGTCCTTGTCTAGGGCCCCCTTATATCTCTAGTCCTGACTAGGGCCCCCTTATATCTGTTGAAGTCCTTGTCTAGGGCCCCCTTACATCTCTAGTCCTGACTAGGGCCCCCAAAATAGCTCCAGAGGTCTCTGCCATGAGCCCCTAAAGACCAACGTATCCTATGATACAGAGTCCACGTTGAAAAGTCAACAGAGGGAAACCTTTATTTGGATTCGAACCGGCGGCTAACACCTTTCTTTTTCCCGCTTCAACTCTCGACCACATCACCACCATCTTTATTTTGTCGTCTGGAGTTTTAGTGGCCTTAAATTCGGTGATTTATTTCTTGAAGCCTCTTCTTCGTCGTGTCTCCATAGTCGGTGCATCCCCGAACCATAAAAGACACTTTTACCTAATCCCAAGTTTTAATAATTTATAATAATAAAATCACAATAATGTAAAAAAAAGTAAAGTATCTGGATAAAGTGGACTTAAACATCAGTGGCAGGACTCGAACCGATACATTTTGAGCAGGTAGAGAGGTGCGCCAGCCACTGTACCACAGATGTCGTCCATAAGCTGTATGACCATATCTCCCTCCATACAACAACAACAACAGACCCTCATTCAAATTTACATCCTTTATCAATAGAAAGTAAAAAAAAAATAATATATTCAAAACTCACTCTCTCTACAAATTTGATCTATTTTTTCTAATTTTTTTTTAAACACACCATGCAATCAGTAACACCTCTGGCCTAAAATAGACCATAATTTTTATTAAAACTTTTTTTTTATGTGCTTTTATGGTTCTTTTTTTTTATATTTTGAAACAGAGTTAAAATGAAAAAATTTGAAAAAGAAAAATAAAAAATAGCAACAAGTCACGAAAATTGTTTCTTTATAAACTATCAAACAAAATTTTATCATTCCCCCACCTGGTCCACAGGTGATGACCCTCGGTTTGAAGGAACGTATCAGGGGGGTGGGTGGGTTGGGGGGGGAATACTAGTTTGAGTTGGGTTTTAACTTGATTTTTTAGCTGGGTTTTTTTATTTGATTTTTAGCTGGGTTTTTTTACTTGATTTTTAGCTGGGTTTTAAATAGTGAAGGGACGATGCTCCGGATTCTGGAATATCGGTATCGGATTCTTATTATTATTTTTTGGCCTGATATTCCATTCCTTTAATTACCCATTTCTTGAGCATTACATCGAAATCTGTACACATCTTGGTATCGCGGACCATGACTATTGTTAACGGTCAATAGATACGGTTTAAAAAAAAACAAAAAAACAACGACTGTGTGATAACAATATTCTATTTTTAGGTTCCTCTTGTTAGACAATATATTTGACCTAGCCATGGTTGGGGAAACTCTCACTCTCTCATTCTGGTGTACATCGTGTGCATGGTGTGCAGGCTGTACAGGGTGTATGGGGTGTACAGGGTGAATGGGGGTTGCCTCAAACAAGGGTGCGCTTTGTACACATTTCATGGTGTTATATAGAACAACAGCTTAATAAGGAAAAAAGCTCAGATGCACACCTGAAATAAATTGGGACGATTGATATAGGACTCCATATATATATATCTATACTTATAAGAGGCATTTGTTGTCTGTCTGTCTGTCTGTTCCCTTATAACTCAAGATCCAGATAACCAAATAATGTGAAATTTGTTACACATACACATAATTACATGAGGAAGGTTATAGGACAGGTTTCGTTTCATCTCGATGTGTAGTTTAATTGTAATTAATTTTTTTAATTTTAGTATTTTACTATATTAAAGTAATCTCGACGGCGCCATAAATAAAATTCCTCTGTGACGTCATTTCCCGAATAGAACTTGCGCGCATAACCTATGAAAAATTGAGATTATGTTTGTGTGGCTCGCTATCACAGTCGGTTACTCGCTTGGCCGTGACTCAAATTTGGCCGACTATGTGGGAGTTCAAATCCCGACAGTGAAATTTTTTTTTTTTTTTTTCAATTTTTTTTTTCAGAATAATCTCTATACTTATAAGACGCATTTGTTGTCTATCTGTCTGTCTGTCTGTCTGTCTGTTTGTCTGTCTGTTCCCAGAGAGAGAGAGGGAGGGAGAGAGAGATAAAGAGACAGGGGGGGGCAGGTGGGGAGAGAGAGGAAAGGAGGGTAGGAGGGAGGGAAGGGGGATGGACGGGGGGAGAGAAGGAGGGGAGAGGGGAGGAGGGAGAGAGAGGGAGAAGGAGGGAGAAGGAGGGAGAGAGAAAAGGGAGGGAAGGAAAGAGAAAGGAACGAAGGGAGAGAGAGGTAGGGAGGGAGATAGAGGGGAGGGAGGGAGAGAGGGAGGGAGAGATAAAGAGTGAGGGTGGCAGGGAGAGAGAGAGGGAATGAGGGAGGGAGGAAGGGGGAGAGAGGGGGAGGGAGAGAGAGGGTGGAGAGGGAGGGAGGGGAAAGGAGGGAGGGAGAGAGGGGTTAGGGGGAGGGAGAGAGAGGAAGGGAAGGAGGGAGGGAGAGAGAGGATGGGAGTAATGTGAGGAAGAGATAAAGAAAGAGAGGGGGCAGGGGAGGGAGAGAGAGGGAAGGGGGAAGGGGAGGGGGGAGGGGGGATGGACAGGGGGAGAGAAGGAGGGGGAGAGGGGAGAGGGAGATGGGAGAGGGAGGGAGGGAGGGAGAGAGATGGGAGAGAGGGAGGGAGAAAGGGAGGGAGGGAAAGGGAGAGAGAGAGAGTGGTAAAGAGGGAGAGGGAGGGGGAGGGAGGGAGAGAGGGGGGAGGGAGAAAACAAAAGGTAAACAGAAAACCTTATTTTAAACCCGGGCAAAGCCGGGTTCTTGCAACTAGTATGTATATATATATATATATATATATATATATATATATATATATACACACACAAACAGAAAACACTGAAAGAAACACAAACACGCTTACACCCCTTTCTTTAAGAGTTTTCTGTTTGTGTGTGTGTGAGTGTGTGTGTGTGTGAGTGTGAGTGTGTGTGTGTGAGTGTGTGTGTGTGTGAGTGTGTGTGTGTGTGAGTGTGTGTGTGTGTGTGTGTGTGTGTGAGTGTGTGTGAGTGTGTGTGAATGTGTTTTTTTAAATTATTTTTGTTTGTGAGCATGGTCATGTATATCTGTTTGTTTCTGTGTGTATGTGTGTTTGTATGTGAATATGCGTGCGTGTGTGTTTGTGTGTATGTGCATGTTTGTGTGTATATTTTTTCCACTAGTAAATATATGTACAGCGTCCTTTCATTATTTATTTTATTTTAACAGAATTTCAAGTTTATTTTCTCTCGCGCTATGCCAGAAATAATTCACAATAAAACTGTCACAGGTAATCAAAAGTGAGCCAGGACTTCTTGAGCATTTTTTTGTTTCCGTTCAGATATTTAAAAAAAATATTACAAAAAAACAAAAACTGGACAAAATGATGCATCGTATACAGTTTAAATTGAGGCAACTCTAGCCGTGTAATGCATGACGGTGGAATGGGCCTCTTACAGCTTGCCGTGGACTGGGTCTCTTACAGCTTGTCGTGGACTGGGTCTATCTCAGCTTGCCACGGACTGGGTCTCTTACAGCTTGTCATGGACTGGGTCTCTTACAGCTTGTCGTAGACTGGGTCTATTTCAGCTAGCCACGGACTGGGTCTCTTACAGCTTGTCATGGACTGGGTCTCTTACAGCTTGTCGTGGGCTGGGTCTCTTACAGCTTGTCATGGACTGGGTCTATTTCAGCTAGCCACGGACTGGGTCTCTTACAGCTTGTCATGGACTGGGTCTCTTACAGCTTGTCGTGGACTGGGTCTATTTCAGCTAGCCACGGACTGGGTATCTTACAGCTTGTCATGGACTGGGTCTCTTACAGCTTGTCATGGACTGGGTCTCTTACAGCTTGTCGTGGGCTGGGTCTCTTACAGCTTGTCATGGACTGGGTCTATTTCAGCTAGCCACGGACTGGGTCTCTTACAGCTTGTCATGGACTGGGTCTCTTACAACTTGTCGTGGACTGGGTCTATTTCAGCTAGCCACGGACTGGGTCTCTTACAGCTTGTCATGGACTGGGTCTCTTACAGCTTGTCATGGACTGGGTCTATTTCAGCTAGCCACGGACTGGGTCTCTTACAGCTTGTCATGGACTGGGTCTCTTACAGCTTGTCATGGACTGGGTCTCTTACAACTTGTCATGGACTGGGTCTCTTACAGCTTGTCATGCACTGGGTCTCTTACAGCTTGTCATGGAATCGTCTCACATTTTGCCCATTTGACCTATTGTTTGAGGAGGGGTTATTCTTGAATGTGTAATTGAAGGGTGTTATAAATTGAGCGGCAGCATGTGCGTGAACAGGGCCACCCGCAAGTGGGTGCAGCCCTAACACTGTTTACTAACACCCTGCCCTTATTGGCCCTGTCGTACACTGTGAACTGATATAAAGTGTTGGCGACTGGTAGAGTTCATACTTGTCAGTGGCTCAGGATTACCAGAGGAGAGACTGTCGGGGGAGGGGGAGGGGCAGCTCTTATGTGAGCCTGACAACTCTGTTGGCTAGAACCACGTTGTTTCATCCTCTCGACACTGCAATGATTTAGATTGAAAACGTGTTGGCTGTTGTTGGTGGCTGTTGTTGGTGGCTGTTGTTGGTGGCTGTTGTTGGTGGCTGTTGTTGGTAGCTGTTGTAGGTGGCTGTTGTTGGCGGCTGTTGTTGGTGGCTGTTGTTGGTAGCTGTTGTTGGTGGCTTTTGTTGGCTGTTGTTGGTGGCTGTTGTTGGTGGTGGTTGTCGTCGGTGGTTGTTGTTGGTGGCTGTTGTTGGTGGCTGTTGTTGGTGGCTGTTGTTGGTGGCTGTTGTTGGTGGCTGTTGTTGGTGGTTGTCGTTGGTGGTTGTTTTTGGCTGTTGTCGGTGTCTGTTGTTGCGATGGTGTAGCTCTAATACATCGTAATGTGTCTCAAATGATTGTGTAAGCCCGTGCACCTAACCCTACAGCAAATCCACCTCTCTCTTCTCTCTCTCTCTCACCCCTCTCCCCCCTTTCCTCTTTCCACTATATTTCAAACACAATACAGGGTGTGTCCCGGTTAACGCACACAAAAGGAAACCCACGAACAAAACTTATAAACACCCACAAGAAAAAACGCCGTGTTCAAATGGCGCGTTGCACCTACCCGGACGGACTACGTACAAAAATAAAATAAAATAAAAAAAAAAACATTTTAGCCAGAGAAGAAATACAAACATTGGGTTGGAAAAAAAAATGCACTATTTAAAAAAATATATATATATATACATAATATGCCTTCCCCCTATGAATTAATTCACACACACACAAAAATAGAAGGTATGTGGGTTTTTATTTCCCCTTCTTTTGTGACACTCGCCGTAGTAACAGGCAATAGGCAGGGCATTCTTTACTATTTGTGTTTGATTGACGTTATGGACATTTCTTGTTAAAGGGGGACGACATTACAGTTTGTCAACGGTAGCATACTGTCAATTGTACGAGTTCATTCTTTTCAACAATTTTCAACAACAAGTTTTATAATGAGTATATGTGGACAATGTAGAATTTTATCATATATATATATATATATATATATATATATATATATGTATATATATAATAATATAATAGTGAAAGTAAAGAATTAATACAACAGTATTCCAGTTTAAAATACAATCAAGAAAATATCGGATCTGCCCGAAACCAAAAAATATACCTAGCCTGCCGATCAAGCCTAAGGTGATATAACTCTATGAGAAGGTTTTTTTTTGCAGGGTACGGCTAGTATATAGGCTATATAATATTCAATTCTGTTTAATTTCAACCGTTGGCGACTGAAATATTATTTGGATAGGGACTTTGCACATGTGCACACATTCTTCTTATTTTTTTCATTCTTTGTGCACTATGGATCGTAAGAAAGGAAATTGAAAGCCAAAAAAAAAAAAAACTTAAAAGCACTGGGGGAGGGAGGGGAAGGGCGGGAGATAGGGTGGGTCCCAGAAGGCGAGTAGATCCATTGACGTGACAATACAGACATTGACGTGACAATACAGACACTGACGTGACAATACAGTCACTGACGTGACAATACAGTCACTGACGTGACAATACAGACACTGACGTGACAATACAGACACTGACGTGACTACAGACATTGACGTTACAACACAGACACTGACGTGACAATACAGACACTGACGTGACAAAACAGACACTGACGTGACAATACAGACACTGACGTGACAATACAGACACTGACGTGACAATACAGACACTGACGTTACAATACAGACATTGACGTTACAATACAGACACTGACGTGACAATACAGACACTGACGTGACAATACAGACACTGACGTGACAATACAGACACTGACGTGACAATACAGACACTAACGTGACAATACAGACACTGACGTGACAATACAGACATTGGCGTGACAATACAGACATTGACGTGACAATACAGACATTGACGTTACAATACAGACACTGACGTGACATTACAGACAATGACGTGACAATACAGACACTGACGTTACAATACAGACACTGACGTGACAGTACAGACATTGACGTTACAATACAGACACTGACGTGACAATACAGACACTGACGTGACAATACAGACACTGACGTGACAATACAGACATTGACGTGACAATACAGACATTACAGTCTGAAGAATTTTTTTTTCCATAAAAAAACTTTTTCTTAATGCCCTGTTGTATACCTTATTATATTATTTCACTTTCAGGTGAACGAAACAAATAAAAGAGAAATAAAGCGCTTTGATAATTGGCACTTTAGAACTTTTTTTTGGACTGTCTGGCCCTTTATCCCCAGGAGCAGTTCCAGAGAGAATAAAGTCATATAAATACTTTTGTACTTTTCAGGGGGCTTTTTTTTTTATTATTATTGGTAGCGGGGAATGGTGGGGGTGGGGTGGAATAGAAGGGTGCTTGCTGTGTTGATCAATCTAGTCAGCGCAAACTACCAATTGGTGGGGAGTGAAGGGGAGCATTGGATTTGTAGCTGGACTCCTCAAAATATATAT
>JAGDYQ010000010.1:6366450-6408985 GCA_021962125.1 Bulinus truncatus | reverse complement strand
AAGACGATGCTTGAATTCTGATACCACTGCCGATGAAATCAGACAGTTTTTGCATTTCGCTAAAGAAGAAGGCGCTAAATCTGCGGTAGAGATGTACCAGCTTATAGCAGTGGGTGGACTATAATGTACATTTCCCAATGTGGAAACCCTTCAAGAATCTCACCATTCCTATATCAAACGCAACTGGAGAACGGTCATTTTCTGTGTTGATCAATAATTACTTACGGAATTCCATCAGACAATATAGGCTGGGAGATTTGTCTATTTTATGCATTGAATGAAAGGAGACATTAGAATACGATTTCAATGCGCACACTGACACGTTCGCGAAATTGAAGAGCAGGAAAAAAGTAATATAACTGTAATAAACTGACAACAGTAAGTTCTAGCCAGTAGGCATAACTATGTAGTATGCTTGTTAAATAATACATTAGTGTTCTGACTATTTTTGTATTCTGATCATTTTTAAATGCCTTATAGGCGAGGGGGCCCCAAATTGGTCATGCGCCTAGGGCCACAGTTTTGGTAAATACGCCTCTGACTGTTTCAGAACTGTTGGACAGACTGTATGTAATGGAATATATCTCGATACTGGGTTAGTGGTATTTCTAGATGGTATTCGATACCACCCATATACCTGGGTGGGATTCACGATATTAGTGTCAAACCGACTGAAGTAATCGAGTATGAAGTGCAGATCGCTTATATTTCTCCGATAATGGCCAGGAGAATACGTTAGGATACGATTCCTGCCTCTTACAACAAACACTGCTCCCTCTTGGGAATTTGATATTCCAGTTTACGACGTAGGCGTATACCAGATCGTTTTCAAAATAGGGAACGGGGGATGGGAGGGGGGGGAGGGAGTGCTATTCATGTTTCATAACCGGCGCCCGTTAGATGGAAACATATATTTTGACATTTTTTTCTGGTTGTTGTGTGTTGACGTTTCAAATGAGAGACTGAAGTCGAACCCCTCCCAGCTAGATCCCCCCACCCGTGTTAACCGATCAATCGGGCCGTTAAAAACAAGGAAAGTGAAGTGAGGCGTAACAGGGAAAGTGAAGTGAGGCGTTACAGGGAAAGTGAAGTGAGGCGTAACAGGGAAAGTGAAGTGAGGCGTAACAGGGAAAGTGAAGTGAGGCGTAACAGGGAAAGTGAAGTGAGGCTTAACAGGGAAAGTGAAGTGAGGCGTAACAGGGAAAGTGAAGTGAGGCGTAACAGGGAAAGTGAAGTGAGGCGTAACAGGGAAAGTGAAGTGAGGCTTAACAGGGAAAGTGAAGTGAGGCGTAACAGGGAAAGTGAAGTGAGGCGTAACAGGGAAAGTGAAATGAGGCGTAACAGGGAAAGACAATCAATGCTGGGAGTGGTAGACGAAGGGTGGGGGTGAGGGGTGGGGGAAGGGTAAACAAACATGTTGACATTTCCATTCCCGCCCGCCCACGGGGATAAAAAAAAAAAGACGAGACGAGAGACCAGGTGAAAACGTAAACATAGAGATTCTTTGTTTGTTTATATGTTAATACAGGAGCGGCACGACTGGAGAGTATGAAAGGAGTTGGGTATGTGGGGGTGGGGTGGGGGGGCGACTGGCAGCGTCGTCTCCTCTGGTGGTTAGGGATGCCTGGGGGAGGAGAAGGGGGAGGAGTGCATGGATGGGAAATGAAAATGATGAGATTCCTGGAAGAGTTCTCGCCCAACTAAGTTGAGATAACTGGGGACGATCTAGTGAGTTTGTTTTTTGCATGGCTTTAAGGGGGGGGGGGAATTGGGGAATGTAGGAGAAAGGGGGGTAACAAATTGGTGGCGGGAAAGAATTCCTCCCAGTTGGATTTAAGTGTTAAGAACATAGACACAATGTCGGAGGGGGTGGGGCACTGAATGTTACGCTACTATTTTTTTTTAAAGATCCGCCACTACCCCAACACGACTATCATCTGTTAATAGCCTCCTTTAGTGAGGTGGTGCGCTATTTCGCCTCCTTTAGTGAGGTGGTGCGCTATTTAGCCTCCTTTAGTGAGGTGGTGCGCTATTTCGCCTCCTCTAGTGAGTTGGTGCGCTATTTAGCCTCCTTTAGTGAGGTGGTGCGCTATTTCGCCTCCTTTAGTGAGGTGGTGCGCTATTTCGCCTCCTTTAGTGAGGTGGTGCGCTATTTCGCCTCCTTTAGTGAGGTGGTTTGCTATTTAACGTCCTTTAGTGAGGTGGTGCGCTATTCAGCATACAATAGTGAGGTGGTGTGCTATTTAGCCTCCTTTAGTGAGGTGGTGCGCTATTTCGCATACATCAGGGGGTTGTGTGCTGTTTTGTTTGCATGCTACTTTTTATTTACACTTTGTAAATCATTTTATTTGTGCTACGTTATGTTTGCTTTTTAGTCTGCTACTTTTCTTTGTGTTCTACTTTTTCAATCTATTTTACCATTTGCTTTTACTTAATGTGTAAATCTGTTCTGTTAGCGAAATATAAAACTAACTTGGCGCGGCATTCAAATATTCCAGCATTAATCTACCATCACCCATTTACCGAGATAGATTTGTATAGTTTTTCCTGTTGTAGCTGGGAATTAAAACTACAGAAGTGAAGAATGCGTTTTACCCAACCAATGGCAGGATCTTTGTGACGTACATCCGCTGAATGTAAGACTTTTGCTTTAAGTAAGACTTTTACTGTAAGCTGGTTGTTGTAAGCAAGACGTTTACTCTAAGACGTTCGCTTAAGTTGGACGTTCATTCTAAGATGTTTGCTTTAAGACGTTTGCTGTAGGCTGTAAGATGTTCGATTAAGACGTTTGTAACCACATCTTTGGTTGTCTTATCGTGTCTTGGGAATGACCGAATTTTGTGCGTGGTTCAGCTAACAACAAGTCATTTTGTGTAGTTTCTTCCACCAATATCTGCAAAAATTCACATCCATGTGGTGCATTGACCACTGGGCACCTATTTTTAACCCTGATACGTTGGTCAGCTACTTGTGTGAAGTACACCGGTCAACCTGAGACATCACATGTGACCGACTGTTAGCTGACCACATCCGAGGTACTTTGGCTGTGTGGCCGACAGTCAGCTGACCACATCCGAGGTACTTTGGCTGTGTGGCCGACAGTTAGCTGACCACATCCGAGGTACTTTGGCTGTGTGGCCGACAGTACGCTGACCACATCCGAGGTACTTTGGCTGTGTGGCCGACAGTCAGCTGACCACATCCGAGGTACTTTGGCTGTGTGGCCGACAGTTAGCTGACCACATCCGAGGAACTTTGGCTGTGTGGCCGACAGTACGCTGACTACATCCGAGGTACTTTGGCTGTGTGGCCGACAGTACGCTGACCACATCCGAGGTACTTTGGCTGTGTGGCCGACAGTACGCTGACCACATCCGAAGTACTTTGGCTGTGTGGCCGACAGTACGCTGACCACATCCGAGGTACTTTGGCTGTGTGGCCGACAGTACGCTGACCACATCCGAGGTACTTTGGCTGTGTGGCCGACAGTACGCTGACCACAGTAAAATAATTAAACTGTGGCTCTCCTCCATTTAAAACCCTCCTCCCCCCACGTCCTGTCATAGCTTACGCCTTCCTTTCCAGATTAAACAATTTAACTTGGATTTCTGACATCTGATTTATGACATGTGCAACTTAAAAAGTACTCATAGTACTGATAGTACTCAAAGTACTCATAGTACTCAGAATACTCATAGTACTCATAGTACTCAGAATACTCAGAATACTCATAGTACTCAAAGTACTCATAGTACTCATAGTACCCATAGTACTCATAGTACTCAAAGTACTCAGAATACTCAGAATACTCATAGTACTCACATTACTCATGGTACTCATATTACTCACAGTAACATAACTCATCCTTTTCTACGTTAAAACAATACGAACTAAAAAAAACATTTGGCCAGCCCTCCCCGCCCCCCACCCACACCCCCCCCCATGACTATAAATCACAGTTTAACTTTAAGCATAAAAATGAAAAAAGAAAATTATAAAAAGTTTAAAGAAATAATAACAAGTTCAGAGGGGCGTGTGCCGCTTATATCCTGAACCAATGTTTTTCTTAGCAATCTATACAGGATAACTTCCCCCTGACTGAATCACACAGAGTTAGCGAACTTGATGTACCGCAAAAAAACATTTTTATATTTTCAAAGTTTGTTTTCACCGCTACTTAAAATGTACTTTAGCTCAACATTGGGAGGAATATCTTTTTCCCAGACGTTCACTGGATACTCTGAATCTCCCTCTCTCTCTTTCTCTATGTCTCTCTCTCTCTCTCCCTCTCTGTCTCTCTTTCAATTCTCATAAATTCTTACGAAAGATTTATTTCTTCTAGGTTAATAGATTTTTTTTATAGAGAAAACTTAAACATTCAAGTGGGCCAGTTAACATCAAGGGGGGGGGGGGTGAGACAAGGTTTAGAGTTTGAGTACATTTCAAGAAGACCAACATTTTAATACAAGATCACAGATGAATATTGACATGTCTACCTGACTTTTAGTCTCTCTGTGTGTCTCTTCTCTTTGTCTTTCTGTCTCTCTCTTTCTCTCCCACTGTCTGATTGTATGTATCTGTCTTTGTCTGTCTATGTCTGTCTGTCTGTCTATCTTTTTCTGTATGTCTTTCTTTCCATATGTCTGACTCTCTGTCACTCTGTCTGACTTTCTTTGTTTCTCAGTCTGTCGCTGTCTGTCAATTTGTTACAGTCTGTCTCTCTCTCTCTCACACACACACACACACACACACACTTTCTTTGTCCCTCTGTCTGTTAGTCTTTGTCAATCTCTGTCTGTCTTACTGTCTGTCTCTCTCCTCTCTCTTTGTCTCTCTGTATCTGCCTGTTTTTCTCAATCTCTGTCTGCCTCTCTCTCTCTCTCTCTCTCTCTCTCTCTCTCTCTTCTTTATCTCTCCTCCCATTAACTCTTAAATGAATATTTACTAATCAATTATCTAACTTTATGTACGTACACACTTGTATACAACTTGTAAGCTTTCCTTGTAATTTACATCCACATGTTGTGTCCATATAGAAATGTTAGGGCAGGTTCAAGATACCGGCGACTCGTCCATTTGTCTGGTGCACTCTTTAATTTTGGGGAGGGGGGATTTTTTTTGTGTGCTGAAAGTTATATAGGGCGCTGAAAGTTATATAGGGCGCTGAAAGTTATATAGGGCGCTGAAAATTATATAGGGCGCTGAAAGTTATATAGGGCGCTGAAAATTATATAGGGCGCTGAAAGTTATATAGGGCGCTGAAAATTATATAGGGCGCTGAAAGTTATATAGGGCGCTGAAAATTATATAGGGCGCTGAAAGTTATATAGGGCGCTGAAAATTATATAGGGCGCTGAAAGTTATATAGGGCGCTGAAAGTTATATAGGGCGCTGAATTTCAGGTTGACCAAGGCACAAACAAACATTTGATTGCAGGTGGCTGGAAAAGGTATGTGTACACTTGCACTCATCTACAGACAACACATTCATAGTACACATTTATAAATACATCTATGTACACACTACTATGCATACAAACAAACACACTTACATTACAGACACATACACTAGGCTTACATAAACAAACAAGCACACATACACACACACACATACAAACACCCACCCCCACCCCACACACACACATACACACGCATACAAACACAATACACATAGACACACACATACATACACACATACATACACACACATACACACCCACACATATACAAATACACATACATACATACACCCCCACACACACCCACACACCCACCCACACTCCACCCTCACACACACACACATTGATGAATGGCGAGCATGAAATAAAGCTTGCAGATTGAGTCTCAAACGACTCTAGACATTTTGCCAATCTTAAAGTCAGTGCCGATGACTCTAGACATTTTGCCAATCTTAGAGTCAGTGCCGAACCTAGGATTTAGGGGCCTGGGGGGGGGCTTGCCTACTTTGGGAGCCCCTGCCTTTTAATGTACTTAATATTTAATAAAAAATGTTTTGGGGGTTCCCTCAAGCTGGGGCCCGGGGGACTTTCGAATTTGGACCCCTCCTCCACCCTAGGTACGCCTATGTTTAGAGTACAAGTAGATATTTTTCTTGTCGTAAAACTACATTAGACATTTTGCCAGCCAGCTATATAGTACAAGTAGACATTTCGCTAGCCAAATAATACACTTACTTCACTTGGATCAACATAAGTCACTAAATTACAAATATGACAAACAAGTCAAGCCTTTCACACATTGTTTATGTTAGTCAAAAGACACAAAATAATATGAAATAAAATGTATTAGAGATGAATTCTATTTCACACACAAACAAATGACGTAAACAATTTTGTTTCAATCCTCCAACAAGAACAACTCATAATCCAAGGGAGACAATTGTATTTCAGTTGAGGACAACTCATAGTCATGAATGACCTGCAGTGGCGTAGGAAGGGTACTAATGGTTGTGAGGCGCTGAACTTGGAAGGGGCGCAGAAAGAGCGGTGTTAGTTTTTCTCAGAGTGGCAGGAGGGCGCTAAAAAAATGTAACTTGTACGCAGGGCGCCACAATAGTTGGCCGTGACTTATGACGAGTATTCCATGTAAGACATTATACAACTTGCACTAACCAGATTGTCCAACTTCTTGTTCCTTGTTAGTTTTTGTCTTGATGCTAAAAATACCAAATCAGACAATCATACATACACACACATGGTTGAAATAGGTCCGGTCCTAGGGGTAGGTAAACAAGGCAACTGGTTGGGGCCCCCATTGCTGGCGGGGCCCCATTAAAGCTTAAATTTACATAAAACAACTTTAAAGGTGTGTGTATGGGGGAGGGGAGGTCAGAGTGGCCCAAGTTTTCAATGGCTGTATGGGGGGAGAAGGGGCTAAAATTTACAAACAGTGGCCTTGACAGCATTTTATCTGGGGGCTCATAACAGTAACTCTGCCGGGGATACGTGTAAATTAGTCTGGAGCTCCCAACTGTATCTTTGCTTGGGGGCGCCAAAAATATACCTTTGCCCAGAGTCCCTCCTCCGCCCTTCCCCCCCCCCCACCCCAAATCGTGAGAACGTCACGGTCAGTACATATAATCTGTACATTATAATCTGTCTATCTACCGAGTTAGTTGTGTATCTGTATGTAAATCTAATCACATACTGATACAAATACAATTTATGTGTATGTGTGTGTGTGTGTGTGTGTGTGTGTGTGTATGTGTGAGTCAATACAAGTTGAAAAATTTATTAACCCCCCCTCCCCCGGATCAAATATTTCGTGATAGAATAATAAGAGACATTTACAAATGCCTCAATATCATATCACTACAATATCACATTAGAAATCAACGCTATATCATATAGTATATGAAATATATGCAATGGCACAAATTAATATATATAAAAAGAACCCAACTCTCAAACATATTTTTCAATCACAAATTACACATCAAACATATTATGTAATTTAATATCTTATTCATCTGCACATTGGAAATACAACAAAAATCCTTTAACCTCGCTATAAATGCATCTCAGTAACAAATCATTTAACCTCGCTCTAAATGCATCTCATTAACAAATCATTTAACCTTGCTCTAAATGCATCTCATTAATAATAACACATTTGCATATTTCTATTTTTACCCAGAATATTTTACTTCCTGCAACACAAACGACACCTATCAACAAAACATTTATGACTGGAACTTTTCTCGTCTCTTGTTGGGATTCCTGCAAAGGGATAGAATCGGGATATGGGGTATATTTGGAGGGGGTGCGCGAGAGGGCGTGGGGTTCTGGAGATAATCTGTAGCTGTAGGTCACGTGTCGAAGAATGTTTATTATCAGTCATGACCCAAGTACCTATGTAATCGATAAAGTCTGGTGTATTGACCAGGACTCTGTTTTAGACTTCTGTTGACGCGTTCTTGAATACCGCCTTGAAGGTCTCCTGGACTTTACTGACCACATAGGTATCTGTGATGGTCGCCTGGAAGGCTACGTGTTTGTCTTTACTCGTGGAGTTCCGGTGGGCTTCTGTGAAGCTGGAGTCGAACAGGTTCAAGAGGGAGAGCTTTGTGTTCATGTCCGAGCTGTCTGCTGGGGAGATTGGACACAATATGTGAACCAAGTGGGAATATTTCTAATAGGACAAGTGAGTATATTGAATGAACCAAGTGGGAATATTTCTGATGGGATGAGTGAGTATATGGAATGAACCAAGTGGGAATATTTCTGATGGGACAAGTGAGTATATTGAATGAACCAAGTGGGAATATTTCTGATGGGACAAGTGAGTATATTGAATGAACCAAGTGGGAATATTTCTAAAGGAACGAGTGAGTATATGAAATGAGCCAAGTGGGAATATTTCTAAAGGAACGAGTGAGTATATTGAATGAACCAAGTGGGAATATTTCTAAAGGAACGAGTGAGTATATGGAATGAACCAAGTGGGAATATTTCTAAAGGAACGAGTGAGTATATGGAATGAACCAAGTGGGAATATTTCTAAAGGAACGAGTGAGTATATGGAATGAACCAAGTGGGAATATTTCTGATGGGACAAGTGAGTATATCAAGTGAACCAAGTAGGAATATTTCGAGCGAACCTAATATTAATGTATCAAAACATTTTTGTAAATACATGGAATGAATGAAGTTTGAATCAATCATCTAAATCACGATGGCCTATATCAATAGCGGACCAATTCGATTCTTAGAGGTGCATGCCTTCACTAAATCTTATACATTGTATATTTTAGCATCACTTATAAATATTCTTTTACTCTACATCAAAAACCGAAACGCGGATTTTATTGACCTCAAGGCTGGTCAACCATGTAAAAGTCAAACTAGCGGTCGAATGAATGGTTTTTGTTTTCAGTATTACTGTGTGTGTGTGTGTGGGGGGGGGGGAATTGAACAAGGTTTAAGACAGACGCAGAGGCGTAGCGTGGGGGGGGGGGGCAAGGCAACTTTCGCCTGGGGCATTTTACCTTTTTAATACCTTTTTAGCGCCCCCCCCCTATTCGAAAACCATATAATATTACATGTAAAATATACCATTTGGCGCCCCATAACCTCGGCGCCAGGGGACATATGTACCCCCCGCCCCCCCCCAGCTACGTCTCTGGACAGACGTCAGGATAATGTAAATTTAAAACGGCCAATGACATAAATTAAACATACATGAAACCCCTGTTTAATATTCTCCAATTCTTTCTCTCGTTCACACTGTTTGCAACTGTTTCTAATTCTATTTCTAACTTTTTAAATAGTCTGGGACTATTGCCCTTGGACGGGTCACCACAAGAATCACTCAAAATGCCCCCAACCCACCATCATAAAACAAACAACAACACACACACTTATATTAAAGGGGAGGGAGATACGAATGTGATGACGTCATGGGCCCAGTTACCTGTTATTCTGAGTCTCCGTGGGGTGTCAGGCCGCACAACTTCATAAGTCTCGTCTTCGTCTGCCGTGGACTCCACCCACCGACTGTGTTGGTGGCACAGGTACAACAGGCAGGGGCGAAATATTCTGCGTAGCTCCTCCCGGAAGTGATCCCCAAAGAAGCAGTAGATGACGAAGTTGATGGAGCAGTTGGTGTAGAGCAGTAGAGACGCTACATGATACACTACATTGGATAGACAGAGGTTCTACATGGATACACTACATTGCATAGATAGTGGAACTACATGGATACACTACATTGGATAGACAGAGGAACTACATAGATACACTACATTAAATAGTCAGTGGAACTACTTGATACACTACATTGAATAGTCAGAGGAACTACATGAATACACTATATTGGATAGATAGTGGAACTACTTGATACACTACATTGAATAGTCAGAGGAACTACATGAATACATTATATTGGATAGATAGTGGAACTACTTGATACACTACATTGAATAGTCAGAGGAACTACATGAATACACTACATTGGATAGATAGTGGAACTACTTGATACACTACATTGAATAGTCAGAGGAACTAAATGAATACACTATATTGGATAGATAGTGGAACTACATGGATACACTACATTGGATAGACAGAGGAACTACATAGATACACTATATTGGATAGATAGTGGAACTACTTGATACACTACATTGAATAGTCAGAGGAACTACATGAATACACTATATTGGATAGATAGTGGAACTACTTGATACACTACATTGAATAGTCAGAGGAACTACATGAATACATTATATTGGATAGATAGTGGAACTACTTGATACACTACATTGAATAGTCAGAGGAACTACATGAATACATTATATTGGATAGATAGTGGAACTACTTGATACAGTACATTGAATAGTCAGAGGAACTACATGAATACATTATATTGGATAGATAGTGGAACTACTTGATACACTACATTGAATAGTCAGAGGAACTAAATGAATACACTATATTGGATAGATAGTGGAACTACATGGATACACTACATTGGATAGACAGAGGAACTACATGAATACATTATATTGGATAGATAGTGGAACTACTTGATACACTACATTGAATAGTCAGAGGAACTACATGAATACACTACATTGGATAGATAGTGGAACTACTTGATACACTACATTGAATAGTCAGAGGAACTAAATGAATACACTATATTGGATAGATAGTGGAACTACATGGATACACTACATTGGATAGACAGAGGAACTACATGAATACACTATATTGGATAGATAGTGGAACTACTTGATACACTACATTGAATAGTCAGAGGAACTACATGAATACATTATATTGGATATATAGTGGAACTACTTGATACACTACATTGAATAGTCAGAGGAACTTCATGAATACACTACATTGAATAGTCACAGGAACTACTTGATACACTACATTGAATAGTCAGAGGAACTATTTGATACACTACATTGGATAGTCAGAGGAACTACATGAATACAATACATTTTATCTTCGTCTAGTTCCCCTAGATACGCTTACTGTATTTATATATTTTTTTATCTCTTTGACCTACACAGTGTAAACTTCTTCAGTCCATCTGGCGAGTCTTCAAAGAGAGATGGACCAAACATGTGCTGGACGGCATAGGGCAGTTCGTTGACCAGTATCTGGATGTCACATGCAAACAAAATGGCCGCCAGAATTTTCACAACTAATTTTTTTTTAAAAGAGGTAGTAGAAATGTGATTGAAGATGGCGCCAGTTCATTTGATCGCACTAGGCAAAGTGGTACAAATATATAGTAACATACACACACGCACAGACACACACAGAGACACACACAGACACATATAGACAGACACACACAAACACAAACACACAAACACACACACATACACAAACATACACAACACACACACATACATACAGACACGCAGACACACACCTACACACATACATACAGACACACACACACACACACACATACACACATAGACACACACATACACACACATATACACATACACACACAGACACACACATACACACACAGACACACACATACACAAACATACACAACACACACACACATACATACAGACACACAGACACACACCTACACACACATACATACAGACACACACAAACACAGTCACACACATACAGACACACACATACACACAGATACACATACACACACATACACACACACAGACACACACACATACAGACACACACAAACACAAACACACACAGATACACATACACACACATACACACACAGACACACACACATACAGACACACACAAACACATACACACAGACACACACACATACAGACACACACAAACACATACACACACGCATACACATACACACACACATACACACACAGACACACACACATACAGACACATACACATACAGACACACACACACATACACACAAATAGACACACACCTACATACACATACATACAGACACACACACACACATACATTATAATTCTGTTTTCAAATTTTATTTCTCTAACAGTCTAACGGGTAGGTAGGTTGGGTTAACAATGCCCTTTGACCCCCTCCACCTTCCCACCCAGTCGCTACTGGCTCCACACCTAAATGAACTGATCTTACTGTGGATGGAACTTTATTAATACCCATTTATCGCAGAAAGAAAATGTACCGGAGGACATGTGTCTCCCTTAGGGGGACCACCCCACCCCCTCCCAACCCCTCCACTACTCCGCTATACAGCCTATTTTTTTTTGTTGTTAACTTTGGCTTAAATTATTATTGTTGTCAACTTTAGATTATTTGGGAGTGGAGTTTTGGGGTTCATTTTCCGAGATGCACCAGGCTGCCATGTGGTGTCATCGACGACTCCGCGAAGCACCAGCCTACCGCGTGCGGTCATAAGTTTCCGCGAAGCACCTGTCGTCATTGAAGGCTACGAGTAACAAAATGTGAAAACTCTGAATCAACTCATTTCTGAGTCAACACCACCAATATGAATCAGCTCAATATTAAAAGAACTCATTACTAGATCGCACTAACTAACTGAACACAATACATAGTCAATTCACTAATGGATCAATGAACAACTGAATCATCTTATTTCTAAACCAACCCGCAACTAGCTCAGTTCTACACCTGAATCAGTCAAAACTGAATCAATTAAAACTGAATCAATCAAAATTGAATCACTTAAAACTAAATCAGTTAATTACTGACTCCAATCCCAACCTAATCATCTCACTACTGATTCAACTCACTTCTTTCTTTCTTGATGATGGTTGGCGACTTGTGCTCCGTGGTCCGACTGAACGACTGGACCTTACACAGAATGCCCAGGTTCATTAGAATGATGAGCCCCCCGGGCACCACATAGAAGACACAGACTTGCAGGGCGTGGTAGACTGTCTTACGGCTGAAGTCACACAGTTTGAGACGCCTGGACAGATCAGTGGCAGCAATGACTATCACAAATTGGGTTACTTGACTCACTAAAATGTGACCTACTTTATCTTTGACTAAACCTGGTGTATGCCATGACATGCCTTTGACTAAACCTGGTATATGCCATGACGTGTCTTTGACTAAACCTGGTGTATGCCATGACGTAGCATCAGACCCAGGTGGAATCTATCGTTGGCTAGTCTTGATTTATCTAAGTTATCTAAAGCGTGAGTCTGTCTGTCTCATAGCGTAGTTCTATCTTCTAGCGTTGGTCTGTCTTCTAGCGTGTGTCTATCTTCTAGTGTTGGTCTGTCTCATAGCGTTGGTCTGTCTCATAGCGTAGGTCTGTCTCATAGCGTAGGTCTGTCTTCTAGCGTTGGTCTGTCTCATAGCGTTGGTCTGTTTCATTGCTCTACACGTAATTCTACTGAATTCCAGAGATCGGCGGTCCTCAAAGTTTAGGTTGTGACCCACTGTTTGGTTGTGACCCAATGTTGGGTTGTGACCCACTGTTTGGTTGTGACCCACTGTTGGGTTGTGACCCACTGTTGGGTTGTGACCCACTGTTTGGTTGTGACCCACTGTTGGGGTTGCAGACGAATTCCATGTGGGTGGCAACAAAATTTAAATTCACGATGAAAGGTTTGAAAATCTTTTCTACGTATCAAATCTATTTATATATATGCAACATAACAACTCCATTTTATCTATTTGCTACATAACAAATCTATAACTATCTATATTTATCTATATGCTATATAACAAATCTATAACTATCTATATTTATCTATATGCTACATAACAAATCTATAAATATCTATATTTATCTATATGCTACATAACAAATCTATAACTATCTATATTTATCTATATGGTACATAACAAATCTATAACTATCTATATTTGTCTATATGCTACATAATGAATAGTTTGTTAATCGGCAAAGTAAAACGGATTATCTATAATCTATTATCTATTATCTATAGAGAACTTCAGACCGAAGACGACATAGGACCCTCCTTATATCTCTTGATTTCTTATCGTAGTTTCATGCTGGGTAGAACAACAAACAATGTTGTCACAGTGGTTTACAAATAAACCTTTCATGTACCTTCTCTCATTCCATTAGCTCAGTGGTTGGCAAAGTGCGGCTCCGAGCCGCATGTGGCTCTTTGGCTCTTTTAGTGCGGCTCTGACATTTTGTTTTATTTAGTATACAACTTATTTAGTGTACTACTTATTTAGTGTAATAAAAGTTTACCAAACAAGCAGATTTGGCTCCCAATTGTTTTTTTAAGTGTTGTAATGTTCACATTTGACTCTTTGGCTAATAAGTTTGCCGACCGCTGCATTAGCTCATGTATAAAACTGAGCTGGCCTAGATGCCAACTTTTTTCTCTGAGTTTATAAAATCCACCATAAAACTGACATCGACTATTAGCCATCTTTTTGTAAAGTAATTGTAAAATATTAGTTATTGTGCTCTCCCATACCAACGTTCTGTGCTGGGGACCACTGTCTCCATTTTCTGTATTGGGGCCCTCTGTCTCACATGTTTTAAGTTGGGGCCCTCTATTTCACAAATTCTGTGTTGGGACCCTGTGTCTGAAACGTTGGGGCCCTGTGTCTGAAATGTTGGGGCCCTGTGTCTGAAATGTTGGGGCCCTGTGTCTGAAACGTTGGGGCCCTGTGTCTGAAACGTTGGGACCCCTGTAACTCACATGTTCTATCTTGCGCGTACTTTGTGTCACCATTTCTATTTTGGCACCCTGCGAGTCACATGTTCTAAAATTGTACCACTGTGTCTCACACATTTTATCTAATGGACCCCTGAATGCCCCAACAAGCCGCTCCTGCTTCCACGTTTTTTAAGCGTTTCATTTCAAAACCTACCCTGACGGGCTCTCCACCACACTGATGTAATGTTTCTCAGAGAGCATGAGTTCAAACCCAATGAAGAATAGGCTCATGGTGATGACCACAGCGTGGACAAAGGCCTTGGAGCAGCAAACAGTTGCCCTGACAGACGGAGGAAGATTTACACGCACAAAATAATATTAATTATTTCTACAGCCAATAATGAGCAAAGAGATTATTATTTACAGTAACTATCTAAAGGATGTCAAAGTTACTGCGTCGTACGGTAAATATCTAAAAGATGTCAAAGTTACTTCGTCGTACAGTAAATATCTATATGATGTCAAAGTTACTGCGTCGTACAGTAAATATCTATATGATGTCAAAGTTACTGCGTCGTACAGTAAATATCGAAAGGATGTCAAAGTTACTGCGTCGTACAGTAAATATCTATATGATGTCAAACTTATGGCGTAGTTGCAAATGTCAAAATTATGGTACTACACAGTAAATATATCTGTGATGTCAAAATTATGGTACTACACAGTAAATAGATCTGTGATGCTAATATCAATTTCTCCCACTCAAACATCGACTATAGGTGCATATAAAGGTAAACATGTCAGCTGAGACGTTATTGGATTTTGTTGAGCCTGCAGCACACCTTGCGGCTTATTACGTCACAACAGCACGCACGGACACACCACATTTACTAGTAAACAGTGGACAGCTTAACCTCGCCTGACCTCAACTGACCTGTTCGGGTTTTGAACGTACAACAGTTTGCATGCGGTCACTGCAGTCATCAGCCAGTTAGCGATCACGTGGAACACCATGGTCAAAATTAAATGTGTACTGGACAGACACAAAAAGTTATATTGAAAATTTTCGCAATTTCAAAATTTAAATATAAATAATGTCTTTGATGAACATTTTGTTCTACATTGAACAGGTTTCTTAATTATCTATTTGGTTCTTTCTCTTCAACATCTTCTATATAACAAAAGGAACAATTTCTAGTCATGGACATTCATCTGACTAATGGTCAGACATAAATATTCATGTATAAGCCATCTATTTTTAATTCGGAAACTAAAATAGAAGGACAAAAAAAGCAACTTCTGTTTTAATCAGAGTCACACCCCTTGACATCAGGAGCAAAATGACGGCTCGCGAGCCACAAACTCTTATCAGTAAACATGATAGCACCTATTCATTATAGCACCCATACATGATACCTCCCACTGGCTATAGCACCCACACATTATATCACCACTGATTATAGCACCCAAACATGATTTCATTCACATGTGATAGCACCCACCCAAAGATGGCAGCACCCATAAATGTCAACTATTTGAGCTACCAGCCAACTAGTGATAGTGCTCATACCTGCACACGACAACATCACCCACACACGACAACATCACCCACACACGACAACAGCACAAACACACGATAACAGCACCTACACACGACTACAACACCCACACACCACAACAGCACACACGACAACAGCACCCACACACGACTACAACACCCAAACACAACAACGGCACCCACACACACAACTACAACACCCACACACGACAGCAGCACACACGACAACAGCACCCACACACGACAACAGCACCCACACACGCGACAACAGCACACACACACGACAACAGCACCCACACAAGACAACAGCACCCACACATAACAACAGCACCCACACACGACAACAGCACACACACACGACAACATCACCCACACACGACAACAGCACCCACACACGACTACAACACCCAAACACAACAACGGCACCCACACACACAACTACAACACCCACACACGACAACAGCACACACGACAACAGCACCCACACACGACAACAGCACCCACACACGCGACAACAGCACACACACACGACAACAGCACCCACACAAGACAACAGCACCCACACATAACAACGGCACCCACACACGACTACAACACCCTCACACGACTACAACACCCTCACACGACAACATCACCCACACACGATAACGGCACCCACACATGACAACAGCACCCAAACACGACAACAGCACCCACACACGACAACAGCACCCATACTTGCAAGCAAGTGACGAGTAGTTCCGTATGTCTGAATTGATGAGCCCAATGATCCACAGCCTAGTCAGGCCGATGCACAGGTTCAGGATGTTGCAGGCGGCCAGGTAGGTCAGGAAGAGCGCCACAAAGTTGTGCCGCAGCGACTTGGACCGCAGGATGATGATGGTGACCATGTTGCCCGTGATGCCGACCACCAGCAGGAAGGGAGGGTACACCTGCAGCAGAAGACGCTCGGCCTCCTGGAGCGCGTCCTGGTTCTGGTCAGTGCGAGTCTCGTTTGCGTCCTCGTCTCGGTTCTTGTAGGAGTTGAAGGCAACGAGGAGCATCTCCTGACATTCTTCCTCGTTTATTTTTGTTTGGTTAGGGAGGTCAAGGTCACATGACGTCACGGGTCGTAGGTCACATGTTTAAAGTGGATCTTGGGAGATTGGAAAAAATAAACCAACTTGTATAAAATAAACGATGGTGGAAGTTTTAAATTTGAAGTTAATTAGTAATAGGCTTGCCATACGTCCCGGTTTGGCCGGGACAGCCCCGGATATACTGGGTTGTCCCGTTGTCCCGCCCGATTGTTGAAATTGTCCCGGTTTAGTTTCAGGGTACAGTTTCTTGGAAATAATTGAGCAAAATTATTAGATCAGAGAATGATTAATCTGCTCTTGTGTGATCAGTAACATTTTGGTACGTAACACAGTAATACAAATTTACAGAAGTGAAAAATACGAGTGGTACAACAAGAAGAAAACTGTTTTGTTTTGTAAAAATATCATGTTTGTGTACCATTATGAATAAAATAACAAAGATTATCTATTCTATACTTTAAGTGTTTTTTACATCACTGTTTTCATACCCCCCCCCCCCCCCGAAACCGACATCCCTAAACCTAAAGTAAAAAAGACAGAACTGTCCCGGTTGGTCCGTGAAAAAATATGGCAACCCTAATTAGTAATAATACGATTCTCTTATATGGGAACCATCAGAAGTAAAATTCATCTGTGTCTATAGCCATGGCGATTCTATGGGATTGTGCGCCTACATTCTAATACATTCTAATGGTGTATAATAATGTAAACAATGGAAATAGGAAAAACTGAAGAACAGATTTAGCATGCTACAAAATATAATGAAAAGGCCATATGTACATCAAACCAAAGTAGTTGAAATAAACCAGCAATATTTGGTGAGATAACCTATCTGTGTGTGCCTAGAGGGGGCCCAACATGTGGAGATTGTTGGGGAGATGAAGGGGTGTAAGATTAGATGGCTGCACCCTTGACAATTCGCCACTGCTCGACTCACACAAAATAGAGCTCACCTAGCTATGAAGTTGCTATTTTTGCTACACCTAGCACCTGAGCCATTCTTAAGTTTTTGGGAGCCCGAGGCAGAAAACCGGAAACATTGTCATATTTGCTTAAAATATACGACCCTTTGTTATAATTATAGAATAGTTTACAATTATAATGCTTCAGCAATTCATGACGAATGTTGATTTTAAGCTTATCATGACTCAATATCATATGTTTTAATTTAAAATATTTACTTGTAGTTGAACATTTTGGCCATTAAGTGAAGGGGGATTTGACAGTTGCCTAGTTTTACCAATTCGTGAAAGAGACTCTGACAATCACTCTAGCATAAAAACAGAATTAATGTTTGGCTGTCAATATTTAATAATGGGACCAAAGGATTTATTGGATAAATATTCGATTATCACTGACTTGTTCGTAATTTTGGCATTTTGATTTATTACGCGAAAACAAACCAACTCTTAAAGCTTAGATGTGTTTTGCAATGTGTGGTAATAAATTTTATTCAATTGGATATTATCTATTCCTTTATTACCTGAACTTAAAAATGTAAGAAAACCCAGATAATATTTAAAGTTTAAACTAAAAATCTAAAGATCTAACTAAATGCAGCAAGGTGTTAGGTTAGTAAATGAAGAAGTCATTTTATTGTTGGCCTCGCAGAACTTCCGTTCTGCAGCAGCATCGCTTCACTTCGGAAAACGGAAATTCCCATTATCACGGCCTGTGCAGTTAATTCTGTGCCACTATTGATAAAGAGCAGACATGTATATATGTATGTTTTTATTATTGTGTAATTGTAGTTTTGCTCACATTGTATGTATGCGTGTATTCATGTTTCTATGTGTAATTTATGTAAGTTAATATGTAATTATATTTACTTCTATCTACTGATCTTTACTGTGAACCAGATGCAACAGACCTGCAATGATCAAAATATAAAACCTTGACAAAGTGTTCAAACATGACAACTGTTTCATATTGACATGGGGGGGGGGGGGCGGGAGATCAGGTAGGGACGGTCTGGTCAGTTTGAAATGACCAATGGCAAACAAGTCCATGTCCTCGCAACATTGGCGTTCTATACGTCATTTAATCCAAATATTGAAACATGTTCTTTCATTCCATTTGTAAGTATTTCAAGCCATGCAACTATTTGTAAAGGTCTAATGGTGGGACAGGCAGTTTGAGCAAGAGTTGTTTAGGAAACGTTATGTAGCGACCGTACAACACAATACAGAGAAGAAGTGAGCTAACAATCCAGTGTACACTGCTGAGAGGAGTTGAGCTAGCTTCCAGTGCACTCTACAGGAGAGGAGTTGAGTTATCTATCCAGTGCACAATACAGGAGAAGAGTTGAGTTATCTATCCAGTGCAGAATACAGGAGACGAGTTGAGCTAACTATCCAGTGCACGATACAGAAAGGAATTGAGTTAGCTCTCCAGTGCACTCTGCAGAAAAGAACTTAACTAACTATCCAGTGCACAAGTCTCGACTCATTTTGACCCTTGGAATGAATGATTCTTAAATTTTTCTTTTGAAAAGGTCATATATTGCGCAGTGACCATACAACGCACCAAAATTACACGATGAGGTTATAAAGCGTTCAAAAACAAAACATGAACTTTTGTGATTTCATGAACAAAAGCTTTCTTTTCAATGGAAACATCGGAGCAATAGAATAATTTTCTAAGTATATCTTATTAAAATATATTCAATAAACAACATGGATATTACCTGATTAAAATGAAATACCGGAGATTAGGCCAGATACCCATTTAAAGTTTTCAGCTCATGTTCGTATTTAGAAAGGCAGGTAAAATAGATATTTCTTGACTATCTATTTACGGATGTACAAAATAAAACAAGTTCACTGTAATGGATTGTAGGTGTTTTTTTACATTTTAATTATTTTGGCTGAAATTATAGTACAGTGGGTTAGAATGAGGCTTTAGGCTTAGATGTAGAATTAGGTAGTATGAAGCTTCAGTAACCTCTTGACGTAGAATAAGTCAGAGTCAAGCCTCAGTAAGGCCTAGATGTAGAATTAGTATGAGGCTTCAGTAAGGCTGAGGTATCATCTACATGTATCTAACCAGTCGTACTGGAACGAACTTACAATCAGTGCCGGTTCTCGGTCTTTGGGGGCCCTTGGAAAAATTCCATACCGGGGCACCTTTAGCATTGAATTTGACAGGGGTCTCGCGCACTTATCGGTCCCTGATTAAGTAGTCTATGATTACGTACGTATATGATTAAGTATGTCTTTGATTAAGTACATCTATGATTAAGGACGTCTCTGACTGAGTACGTCTCTGAATAAGTAAGTCTATGATTAAGTAAGTCTATGAATAAGTACGTCTATGATTAAGTAAGTCAACAATTAAGTACGTCTATGATTGAGAACGTCTATAATTAAGTATGTCTCTGATTAAGTATATCTATGATCATAGCTTAAAATGATCCAGTAGAATAAATTTCAAATACGTATAGATATTTGTTGTAAAGGTTTATGTTAATCTTTGAAAAAAAAGTAAAAAAAAAAATTTGATTGAATTGCAGCATCCTCGGATGTAATCACAGGCTATGAACCATCCCCTATGGTTGAACTTCGGCATTTTTCCGTTAAGGGAAATAATCTACCCGGAACAGAGTGGTTCGTTCAACAATACAGTGGTTGGCTCGGACGACCTGAGGGAAGTTTACATTTTGGACTCTGTCATTCGCTTCATGTATATTATCGTGGCTATCATCATATACATTCTTGGGATTCCCGGTGAGTAAATGGGGGAATTCCCCATCTTACATGCACTTGTTGTCTTATTTAGGTCAGTTCAGTAGTTGTTAGAGTGTGGTTAGCGAGCCCATTGGAAGTTTAAAGTTAGTCGAGAATTGTAAACTTGTCTTTCCTTATATATATATATATATATATATATATATATATATATATATATATATATATATATATATTTCTTTTTGTAGAGATGGGTAGTGAAAACCAAACATGTTTCTTACAGGACCGTGACTGATAGAATTTCGAGAACTACTGGGTTAAATCAGGGGTCGGCAACCTGCGGCTTGCGAGCCGCATGCAGCTCTTTCGATGTCAAGTTGCGACTCTTTCGATGTCAAATTGCGGCCTTCCAGTTCAATGCGCAAACGATAATAATGATATAATTTTATATATTGTTACAACTTGATATTATACAGAATGACACACAGGATACGTGGGTTCAATAATGACTAGACTGATACATTTATTTATTACACTAATTTACTAAACATTAATTCCATAACCAAACTAATAAATCCACATAGGAAACAAAATCACTGCCGGCCACAAGCGAGTCCAACGTGTAATCTCCAGGTCACCAACTCCTTGTTCTCCAAAACAAAAACCAATTAACTACACATGTCCGGTCCACACCTACAAAATCAGGTCACGTCACTGGTCTCCACGCATCGTCCTCATCTCTTGTTTTTACACACCTGTCCAGGTGACGACTGGTCCAGCGCCGTGTGTTGAATTAAGAGGGTCACAACAATACCTAATCCTAATCGAATACCATAATATTTCTTCTTCTTCTTCTTTGTTCTCGATATATGAACATGGAGGATTTCAAACGACCAGGCCTATAGTTATGGTGAACTGCACTGTGGCATCCAGGTCCGTCTCGCTCCCATAAAGTTTTTGTTTGAAGGAGGTCATCTGTGGCCAAAACCTGTTGCGAGCTGTGTCATGTAAAGGGCATGTTTGGAGAACATGTTCTGCATTCTCTGGAGACATCCCACATGGGCAATCCTCACTGTTTCCAATGCCTAGCCTTCGGAACATGTGTTGTCTTAGTCTGTTGTGCCCAGTTCTGAGTCTGAAGATAATATTTTGAGCTTGTCTGGGAAGATTATAATAGGGGTCGTTTTTGTCGTGATCTGGGTGAGTATTCATTTATTTTTGTTGGATTTGTTCATTTATACAGCTTTTCATTTCTTCTGCCTTTAGAGGGACATCTACTTGCGTTTCTTTGCTGCCAGATTTTGCTAATTGGTCAGCAATCTCATTTCCGTTTATTTTGGTGTGTCCTGGTATCCATTGCAGAACTGTTTCCTTAGTGTTTTGGGTTAGTTTATGTAGAGCTGTTCTGAGCTGGGTTAATTGAGTGTAGTGAGGATCCTGCATAGACTGTATAATTTTTTGGCATCTGTGAGTATGACTATGTTGCTGTTTGGTGTGGAGTTTGTGAGTATGTTACCATAATATTGAAAGAAACAATTTGAGTGGCTCTTTAACTTTTGGCTCTTCCATATCAAAAGGTTGCCGACCCCTGGGTTAAATTGATTACCCGTGATGATATGTTAAATTTGCTCCCATCCTAAAACTAACAAGCCAAATCGTTGACTGTGATTGATCACATGACAGATTTTGAAAAGTAAAATGTAAAATAATATAACCCAGTGCCGGTCCACTTGTTTCCGCCGCCCTGGTAGAATTGATTTCTTTCTAAGAACAAGAAATCTCAGTCATTCTTTTTGTTTTTAATTTGTCTTTTTTCAAGCCTCCCCTCCCCCCCCCCCACACACACACGTTACCTAACAGGAGACTCGCTGTCTGCAAATGTAATAAAACAAAATAAAATCTGGGAGCCGGGGATTTGATCACTAAAGTCACTGTATCACTGTAGTGTTGGCACTACAGGAGAAATAAGTATGTGATAGGATGATATGTGAGGGGACTTCCCACAAGAACCTGAAAAATTACTGGGTCCCTCGTCGAGATTCGAACCCGGGACGTTTAGCCTCAAGAGCGTTTTATACCGCACGGCTATCCCGTAATCCCGTCCCCACTATTTTTATTTACGTAGAGGCCAATGTTACAGTTCTTGACCTGTCTTCCTTGCAGGCAACATCCTAGCATGCCTGGTGTTCAGACGGCGCGCACTGCGTCAAAATTTCCTGTCCAAGTTTTTCATAGTTCTGTGCTGCAATAATCTATTCTGCATCGTCTGGGGATTGACTCGACATTTCGTGGAAGGTTTGATCGCCTGGAATGTCAGGCTTTACTCCAAGGCAGCTTGCTAGTAAGTCTTCCATTTAAGACATCATCTTAAACAAGTTGTCATCAAACTGTTCCTCTCTGCGTCCCACTTTGAAAGTTAGGCTGAAACTACTAGCATCAGTAAGGTGTCATTCACTTACAACGTTGCCGAAGTGTGTAACACGGTTACAGGGAATAGTAAAAAAGCGTTACGCGGTTCGTGAGGGAGGGAAGTGGGGGAAATTAAATTAAAAATAATCTATTGCATAAGTTTTCTCGTACCAAGGGGCCATAACCCGATAAGTTCACAATTGTAGACTGAGTTATGTGGACTGGTACCAGGTGAAGTGAATTTTGATTAAACAAAGGTCAAGTAGGGGGGTCAGTCAAGGGGAACGGCACAGTCGAGAAGTAAAGAAGTGTGGTCAGTCAGTAAGATTGGTATGTCTCTCCGAAACGGACACATGCACTCATTAAGAGCTAGCAACTGTTGAACATTGTCTCCAGTCTAGTTATAGATGTGTACCTGTCTCCAGTCTAGTTATAGATGTGTACCTGTCTCCAGTCTAGTTATAGATGTGTACCTGTCTCCAGTCTAGTTATAGATGTGTACCTGTCTCCAGTCTAGTTATAGATGTGTACCTGTCTCCAGTCTAGTTATAGATGTGTACGGCATTGTTGCTGACTTAACATTTATCAGCTGTTACGTTTGAACATAAGAAAATAAGACAATGATATTCTCATGTTGATTTAAATTATTTTACAATATTGTAGCCCCCCCCACCCACCCAATCCTCTTCTAAATTTAGAATTACACAAAAACTGAGGCATCTCAACACGGTGGCCATGTTGACAGATTTGTAACGGGCCAATGCTGGCTTTCACACTCCCATAACGACTGGGTCATTCTTCTGCAACTGTTAGATATACTACTGTGTATTTTATGTCAATGTATGACATGATTAATAAGGTGGGCGAAGAGGGCGTGCGTTGTGGGGCCCCCGGTCTCTCGTAGGCCAATTACATTGAATCATTATTTTTCAAACAGTCTCACTAATTTTTTAAGGGGCGAAATATTCCTTTCAGCGTCCGGGTCCCCAATCAACTTAGATCCGCCCCTGCAATAATGCTGTTCTTAATATTTCCATACAGTCTGCACTCCTACTTGTTGATCGTTGCCATGTGCTACGGTAACTGGCTATTGGTGATCATCAGTGGCTGCCGGGCATTCTTTATCGCCAACCCTGAAAAGTAAATATGTCTACGTGTGTGTGTGTGTGTTTTTTTTTTCCTGTAAAATTCCGTTCTTTTTAGAATTCTAGTTCTCTCTCCCTCCCCTTAACCACTGCCACCCCAACCCTTCCCCCACCCAACCACAGAAGGTTTTAATATGCAGAGCCAAACCTATGGATAGGGCTGGTTTTGGCTCGGGTCCACAAATATGTCTAGGGTCTTCTAATTCCTGCTCTACTTCATTCATTCAAAGACATTTTCCCGCAAACAATTTTTTTTTACTAAATGTCGTAATCTTTGGTTTCGTGCCCATTATCTTTGGGTATATGTCATTATCTATAAATAGAAAAGTAATCTTTGGCTAGACGTGATTATCTTTCACTAGATGTGATTATCTTTGGTAAGATGTCAGTATCTTTGGCTAGATGTCATTATTACCTGATGCCGCATGACATTCGCTGCGTGGTATATTTGTCTCCCCTGGTTTGCTTTTTTTTGCATTCGCAGGTACAACAAATCTTTGACCTCGACTCAGACGATCTTCCTGCTGATCACCTGCCTGGCCATGATTGCACTGCCCCAGTCTATAATGGTGGAGTATGGTAACTGGGTCACGGTGGATGCTGCAACTGGGTAAGTGGGTCACAGTGGATGGTAACACGGGGTAAGTGGGTCAGAGTGGATGCTACAGCTGGGTAAGTGGGTCACACTGGATGGTAACACGGGGTAAGTGGGTCACGGTGGATGCTACAACTGGGTAAGTGGATCACAGTGGATGCTACAACTGGGTAAGTGGGTCACAGTGGATGGTAACACGGGGTAAGTGGGTCACAGTGGATGCTACAGCTGGGTAAGTGGGTCACAGTGGATGGTAACATGGGGTAAGTGGGTCAGACTGGATGCTACTGCTGGGTAAGTGGGTCACGGTGGATGCTACAGCTTGGTAAGTGGGTCACAGTGGATGGTAACACGGGGTAAGTGGGCCACAGTGGATGCTACAGCTGGGTAAGTGGGTCACAGTGGATGCTACAGCTGGTCATAAACTATGCCAAAGAATATGAGACTGTGAGACTGACCAGTACATTAATGTGTGTTACAGCCAACTGAAGGTGTGTGAGCTGTCCAAGGGAGGGGTGCTGGCGGTCATCAGCATGTCCTTCTTCTCCTTCATGCCTGGAGTCCTACTGCTCATCTTCAACACGTCCATCTACTGGCTGCACAACATGCAGGTCCCTGACTCAATGATGAGCAGGGCTTCCAGCAAAGGTAATTAGGTCAATAGATGACAAGTAATAATCATGTTGACTGGCCACCTGGAAATAATCATGTTGACTGGCCACCAGGTAATAATCATGTTGACTGGCCACCAGGTCATAATCATGTTGACTGGCCACCAGGTAATAATAATATTGACTGGCATCCAGGTCATAATCATGTTGACTGGCCACCAGGTAATAATAATATTGACTGGAATCCAGGTAATAATCATGTTGACTGGGCTCCAGGTCATAATCATGTTGACTTGGCTCCAGGTCATAATCATGTTGACTGGCCACCAGGTCATAATCATGTTGACTGGGCTCCAGGTCATAATCATGTTGACTGGCCATCAGGTAATAATAATATTGACTGGCATCCAGGTCATAATCATGTTGACTGGCCACCAGGTCATAATCATGTTAACTGGGCTCCAGGTCATAATCATGTTGACTGGGCTCCAGGTCATAATCATGTTGACTGGCCACCAGGTCATAATCATGTTGATTGGGCTCCAGGTCATACTCATGTTGACTTGGCTCCAGGTCATAATCATGTTGACTGGCCACCAGGTCATAATCATGTTGACTGGGCTCCAGGTCATAATCATGTTGACTTGGCTCCAGGTCATAATCATGTTGACTGGCCACCAGGTCATAATCATGTTGACTGGGCTCCAGGTCATAATCATGTTGACTGGCCACCAGGTAATAATAATATTGACTGGCATCCAGCTCATAATCATGTTGACTGGGCTCCAGGTCATAATCATGTTGACTGGCCACCTGGTCATAATCATGTTGACTTGGCGCCAGGTCATAACCATGTTGACTGGCGTCCAGGTCATAATCATGTTGACTGGCCACCAGGTCATAATCATGTTGACTGGCCACCAGGTCATAATCATGTTGACTAGGCTCCAGGTCATAATCATGTTGACTGGCCACCAGGTCATAATCATGTTGACTGGCCACCAGGTCATAATCATGTTGACTGGCCACCAGGTCATAATCATGTTGACTGGCCACCAGGTCATAATCATGTTGACTGGGCTCCAGGTCATAATCATGTTATTGGCTCCAGGTCATAACCATGTTGACTGGCCACCAGGTAATAATCATGTTGACTGGCCACCAGGTCATACTCATGTTGACTGGCGTCCAGGTAATAATCATGTTGACTGGCCACCAGGTAATAATCATATTGACTGGCCACCATATAATAATCATATTGACTGGCGTCCATGTAATAATCATGTTGACTGGCCACCAGGTCATAATCATATTGACTGGCCACCAGGTCATAATCATATTGACTGGCCACCAGGTAATACTAATATTAACTGGCCACCAGGTAATAATCATATTGACTGGCAATCAGGTAATAATTAAGTCCACTGGACAATAGATGAAGATATGTCCACTGGATTAAAGATAATATTCACAACGACTAGATCAAATCAATAATAATCAAATCCGATTGATCGAATATAATAATAAGGTAAACTGCCTTATTTGTAATAATCATGTCGACTGGCTTAAAGTTAATAACCAGGTAGAAAGGATTTTAGGTAAAATCAAGTAGACAGGATTAAATGAAAGATTGTATTGCGTTGTATTGAATTGTTTACTGATATGAATTGTGTGCACTGGATGAAATTTATTAAGAGTGTAAATCGGACTTCAATTTGCAATAATGAATAATGGACTTGAAAAATAAATACAAGTTTATTCTAGATTAAAATAGACCATTTGGTATACTGAAATTAAAGTATTTAGTATTATTATTTGTAAACTCAAGATTTTGTCAGTTTTTTTAGGAGAGATCAAATCTGGCCAACCACAAATTTTCCAAAAGGAAGTGTAGACGTGTGTTGTTTTAATACCAATGCGCATGTCAGACTATGAGCAATGTTATAATTCTTAAATTGTCAAATGTGTACTAGTACATGCCGAAACTAATAAGTGCCTACAATCTAAGGCTCTAGTATAGTCAGGATCGGTGTGATAACATTGGGGGGGGGGGGTCCACATGCAGAGTCCGATTAGGGGCCCCCATCACTTATTTAAAAGATTTGTTCTTAATTAAACTACGATGTATTAATTTAATGTGAAGATGCCAGGTTTGGGTGGGGTATTCGCTGTGTAAGGGACCCTATGTCTTGAAATCTATGCGTCTGTCATGATCGTGTGATTTTCAGTGGTCAGGAACCAACTGTACCTGATGATACTGCTGACCAACATTTTATTCCTGGTGACCAACCTACCTCTGGGTCTCTACTACAGCATCTTCCCGCTCATCTTTGACATCAAGACGAAAGTTGAGCTCGCCAGAGCAAGACTGGGTATGTTTGTTTGTAACACACGGCGTCATCATGGTGGGGAGGGGCCCGCAGACTGAGGGCCGCATGTCATTTACATTACTGATGACTGATTTAGTAAAACAACCAAATATCAGTACAACAATGTATTATTTGACTAACCACTTTACTGTGTCGGTCATGCGATTGTATAATTGTTTGTGACTAGATATAGTGCTTTACTGACTAGGTTACTGACTATGTCAATTATTACTGCTGTACTGAAACGATCTGTGATGTACTGGATGTACTGTACATATATGTAGGTTCCTATCACGACTAAGCTTCATTAAACGGTATTTCTGGCATAATACAGAAATAAATAGAGGACATTACTTTATCGATTCCACTAATTTAAAAATTAATCTCTCTGAATAACTAAACAGTATTCTCTTTCTGATGTAGTCTAACATTTGTCAATTTATATATTTGCCTGACTATCATGCTGTTCTGTCTATTCCAGTCTACGTATATCTGCCATGTTGTTCTATCTCTTCCATGTATATATATATATATATATATATATATATATATATATATATATATATATATTTGCCATGTTGTTCTATATCTCCCAGGTTTAGGTATCTCTGCCATGTTGTTCTATATTGGGCAGAGTATGAATGTTGTCCTGTATTGTGTGTTCGGGAGTTTGTTTCGCCTGGAGCTGAAGAAAATTTTACGTCCACTGTGTAGCCAGATTTTCCCGGAATGGAAAGCCCTTGAGACATTTTCTGTGACCGAATTCTCATCAAGACAGAAAGGTATTTGATTGGTTGGGGGTAGAAAGGAAATGTATTTGATTGGTTGGGGGTAGAAAGGAAATGTATTTGATTACTGGAATGTCATAACAACAAAGAGGAGGGGGGGAGGGGAGATAAACACATCAATGAAGTCAACTGATTTGTCTGGGTATAAATGACTCACACTGAAGATAATGAATTTTTTAAAATGACTTAAAAAGCTTGTCGCAGTAGACTTATCTGGTGGTACACAAATGTTTTGCTATCGGGGCCAATGCAGTGTAGAATTCATCTATTTCTGTAGACTCCACTTCAACAGTCGCCCCACCCAGTAGATGATAAAAAATAATTCAAATGCATTGAAAAGTAAAAAAAAAAATATTTCTCTAGATATTTGGTACGGCTGTATATGTAGGCTATATGGCTGTATATGTATATGGCTGTATATGTATACGACTGTATATGGCTGCATATGTATATGACTGTATATGACTGTAAATGTATATGGCTGTGAATGTATATGGCTGTATATGTATATGGCTGTATATGTATATGGATGTATATGTATATGGCTGTAAATGTATATGGCTATAAATGTATATGGCTGTATATGTATATGGCTGTAAATGTATATGGCTGTATATGTATATGGATGTATATGTATATGGCTGTATATGTATATGAATGTATATGCATATCGCTGTAAATGTATATGGCTGTAAATGTATATGCTGTAAATGTATATGGCTGTATATGTATATGGCTGTAAATGTATATGGCTGTATATGTATATGGATGTATATGTATATGGCTGTATATGTATATGAATGTATATGCATATGGCTATAAATGTATATGGCTGTAAATGTATATGCTGTAAATGTATATGGCTGTATATGTATGTGATATAGCAGAATAAAAAAAAACACAAGCTCTTAAAGATTTCATAGCTGGCCACACGCCACATATCATGACTCTCTGATTTTGATGACGTCATTTCACTGTCTTTGTAAATATATTTTTTTCACACCAATCTGCGTCATCAATACGTGTGGACACACTGGTCATGTGACGTGACTCCATCTGTCTTTCCTTCACTGTGATTGTCCTGCAATGACCTGCTATGTCCTGCTATGTCCTTCTACCGCTGGAACGGTCAACAGATGTGGGTGTTGAAGGTAAGTGCCCGCGGTACCTTCAGGTCTAAATTTGTTTTTCATTGATGAAGCGTAAACAGCTAGACCTATTTTAGTGATTGAATCTATACTGAACGACTGCTATTGTATCTATCTATCTATCTATCTATCTATCTATCTATCTATCTATCTATCTATCTATCTATCTATCTATCTATCTATCTATCTATCTATCTATCTATCTATCTATCTATCTATCTATCTATCTATCTATCTATCTATCTATCTATCTATCTATCTATCTATCTATCTATCTATCTATCTATCTATCTATCTATCTATCTATCTATCTATCTATCTATCTATCTATCTATCTATCTATCTATCTATCTATCTATCTATCTATCTATCTATTTATAGTCTATCTGTCTCTCTCACCCTCTTTCTCTCTCTCTCTCTTTGTTTATATAATATATAACGACCTATCTATCTTTCTGTCTATTTTAGTCATTTATTGGTACCTAAATTCAATTACAAAATAAAATTACTTTATCTCAATAAGTTTTCATTTCAATTTGTACTTCTCCCTATCAATTATTACTGCTCCCCATCAAGTCTTACCACTCCCATAAATTCTGTTTTCCCGTCGATTCTTACTGCTCCCAATCAATTTGTACCACTCCTAATCAATTCTTACTGCCCATTAATTCTTAATGCACACCATCCCTTCTTACTGCTCTTCATAAACTGTCACTGCTCCCTATCACACTGCTTCCAATCAATTTTCACTGCTCCCTATCAGTTCACACTGCTTCCAATCAGTTTTCACTGCTTCCTATCATCTCTTATTGTCCTGTACCAGTTCTCACTGCTCCCAATCAATTTTCACTGCTTCCAATCACTTCTCACTGTTCCCAATCACTTCTCACTGCTCCCAATCACTTCTCACTGCTCCCAATCACTTCTCACTGCTCCCAATAACTTCTCACTGCTCCCAATCACTTCTCACTGCTCCCAATCACTTCTCACTGCTCCCAATCACTTCCCACTGCTCCCAATCACTTCTCACTGCTCCCAATCACTTCTCACTGCTCCCAATCACTTCTCACTGCTCCATATCACTTCTCACTGCTCCATATCACTTCTCACTGCTCCCAATCATTTCTCACTGCTCCTATTACCATTCCAGACAAACCTCAGGTGTCTGTACAGGAAGTTTCCAACACAGACATGGATTCCTCCGGTTCAACCAAAGCTGAGCTTGAGATCATTCTGTCTAATATGGAGCATTTCGCCCGCATGTCCACACAACGTCACTCTGCGATGGTCTGACATGTCCAGCACGCATGTCGAAACATCTGACCTGTCCAACACGTATGTCGATCAGTGGAGTTATGTAAAAATAGCCGACGTGACTTTTTGGAAATCGCAAAGTTTTTAGGATATGTGCGACTTGGAAGACTGTGTGCCTAATCACATGCTGCCTGCAGAACAGTCGTCTTAAAAAACTGGACGCTAATAGGCTTACGAACACTGACCATGGTTATTTAATGTTATATAAGCAGCATACATCTCGTATGCTGTATGCGTTTTTGAGTGTAAGTGCCATTTTTGATTTTTTTTTTGATTTCTTAACAAATGAAAAGTTTGTTAAACTTGTTCGTTATAACTTCAAAACACTTTAAAAGTTATATTGAATTTACTGTTATACAATTGAAACCTTGGACAAGCAAGTAGCTATAACAAGAGCAGCTAGTATAGTTTACTCGCATTTATAACATCAGTTCAGTTCATTTTGAACTTTTTTTTTTGTTTATTTATCAAAACTTCTAGTTCGTATTAACTTATTTAATTACGTCATACATGTTATCTCTACAATGAAATCATTATTAAATCAGAAACTAATAACATACGTTGAATGTCTGCTGCGCAGTTACTGAACATTAACAGCATTCTCCCTTGTGTATGTTGATTGACATGTGTTATGTGATTAATAAATATTGAACAATTTATTGTATGGGAAGCACTGTGAATGATTTATTGTGACTGGTACATTTTATGTGATGTACTGTGAATGAATTATTGTGACTGGTACATTTTATGTGATGTACTGTGAATGATTTATTGTGACTGGTACATTTTATGTGTATACTGTGAATGAATTATTGTGACTGTTACATTTTATGTGATGTACTGTGAATGATTTATTGTGACTGGTACATCTTATGTGATGTACTGTGAATGAATTATTGTGACTGGTACATTTTATGTGATGAATCGTGCAATGTATGATGAAGACATTCTGTAAACGCTGAATACAGTGTGTTATAAAAGAGTTGGTATGTTAATAAATTTTTTTAATAACATGACATACTCGGCGTTTTGATATTGATAACAATGCATTGTTGAAATATTTTTGATACTATTGATGATAATATTGATGATAGTATTGATTATAAAATATTGAAGAAATTGGTTGATGAAATATTGAGAATAATGTTTGTAAATAAATTTAAGACTCAGCATGAACCAGGTGTTTGTTATCCGAGTTTTATCAGTTTGTATTACTTTGTTGATATTCACTGTGTTATAGGTATGTGTGTTTTAAATTTTCTATTTGACTATCTGACTGTCTGAATGTTTTACTCGAAGCTGTGCTGAAACAATCGCTTGTGTTGTAATTTTTTTTTTATTTACTTTTCGTAATTCTGCTTTACTCTTTGTTTTCTGATTTTTTAATTTTTATTTCAGTAATCTCTTTAGCCTTTGTTGTCTGATTTACTTTTCCTAATTTTGTTAAACCTTTGTTGTCTGATTTACTTTTCCTAATTTTGTTAAACCTTTGTTGTCGGATTTACTTTTCCTTATTTTGTTAAACCTTTGTTGTCTGAAGCCACTAAAATCTGAAAACAGAATGGGCTTCAGTGATGTGAGATGTCTACCTTGTTTTCATGTCACACAACTGATAGTGTCGTGGTTTGATTCATGGCAGATGGGATGTGTGGAAGGATATTACGACCTATGACCTCTGGAATGACGCAGTCAGAGACGCTGTTGTAGGTCTGTAGTTGGGCAATAGTATTAGTAGACCTTCAAGTATTTATTACTAAAATATCTGATACTAAAAATGCCACAACAGATGTTTTGACTAGGACACCTGAAAATTGGAAAGTCTCTGCCTAGTTCTGGATACAACTGGACGGTTAAAGACAATCTGGTGTTAGGGTAAGTCTTTAACGAAAAGTTGACACTTAAGGAAAGCGACACAATCAAACGTACTGAGTGACTTTGGTTTTGACCATGAGTCCGGCTTAGTGCAGGCTAAAAGTTCTAACCCAGTCCAGTCACCTACCCTAGTAGTGCCTCCATACCCATTCCACACTTGGCTATTGTATAGACGGAAGAAGGTCGTTGGATAAAACGGTCCTATCGGTGGGTTATAGGACAGTGGTGGCGAACTTATGGCACGCGTGCCGCAGTCGGCACGCACAGCCTCATCAGTCGGCACGCAGAGCCTCATCAGTCGATACACAGAGCCTTATCAGTCGGAACACAGAGCCTCATCAGTCGACACACAGAGCCTCATCAGTCGGAACGCAGAGCCTCATCAGTCGACACACAGAGCCTCATCAGTCGGCACGCGACTAAAATATCACTTCCTTTAATTTTAATGAATGGTGGCACACTGCTATAAATACATGGTTTTGTTAGTTACATTTTGGGAACGCGGCCCCGTAAAGGTTTGCCACCCCTGTTACAGGATCATGATAATCTTTAATATCTGGAGACCCTCCTATACCACTGACTAATAGCAGATCATGTGCTCAAAGGGGCCCATTATAGCAGGGGCCCCCCAACCACCACCCTGTGATGGCCGGAGTACTTGTCCCCTGTAATCCAATTAAATCAAACCACTAAAAAATGTAACTTACTGCTCAGATTTGGGGCTGCCATACTGTTATGAAAAAATACAAAAGGAAGAAGAAATGACACCAATTGAACTTAAAAGGTCTAGCTCTTGTATCTGGTTACAATCAATACATACAATCTATAAATAATGCTTCGATTAGATGGCTTTAGACATCGATTTACCTATCTGGTTCTTCAATTTCCTAGCTCAATATTGAAAAAAAAGCCTAAATACACGCACAAACACACACACACACACACACACATGGTTAAACACAAACTCACTAATGTGTCCATTCATAACAATGTGGATATAAGTTTGTTTATAATACAGTTTCTAAAGGGTTTTTCCGCAACTATCATTAACAGCTAATTGTGGTGTGTGTGCCATCCATTGTTTTATTTCTTCCTGTGAGTTCCATGTTTTATAGAACTTCCTATAGGAAGAAAGAAAAACAAACAAACAATGCCATTTCAATTCCGATTGATTCCAAATCGAATTGTACAGTTATCCATTTTAATAATACATACAGCGATTAGCATTAAGGTATGAAGTGTGAATGTGTGAAATATCAATTGTTACTATATATTATGTCGATCTAATGGAAGAATAATACAAGCAGGTTTACTCTTGTAAATAGAATGAGATACATGTATTACATATCGTATTTGTTACATAGTAATATTTTTTATTGAATGTCTGTCTATTTGTTGTCTCTTTGTCTGTATACAAATGTATATATACACACACGCATACACATACAAACACACACACACACTGACATATAAATATATACGTCCTTCTACAGATCTTTTTTTTTTTCAATCAGTTTATCTGTCTACACATGTGTCTGTCTGTAGGTTTTACACATGTGTCTGTCTGTAGGTTTTACACATGTGTCTGTCTGTAGGTTTTACACATGTGTCTGTCTGTAGGTTTTACACATGTGTCTGTCTGTAGGTTTTACACATGTGTCTGTCTGTTAATAAGTCTTACCATCAACTACATACACCTACCATCAACTACATACACCTACCATCAACTACATACACCTACATCAAAAACATACACCTACCATCAACTACATACACCTACATCAAAAACATACACCTACCATCAACTACATACACCTACATCAAAAACATACACCTACCATCAACTACATACACCTACATACACCTATATACACCTACATACAACTACATACACCTACATCAAGTACATACACCTATATTAACCTACATACAACTACATACACCTACATCAAGTACATACACCTATATACACCTACATACAACTACATACACCTACATCAAGTACATACACCTACATACACCTATATACACCTACATACAACTACATACAACTACATACACCTACATCAAGTACATACACCTACATACACCTACATACAACTACATACAACTACATACACCTACATACACCTACATACACCTACATACACCTACATACACCTACATACAACTACATACAACTACATACACCTACATACACCTACATACACCTACATACACCTACATACAACTACATACAACTACATACAACTACATACACCTACATCAAGTACATACACCTACATACACCTACATACACCTACATACACCTACATACACCTACATACAACTACATACACCTACATACACCTACATACACCTACATACAACTACATACACCTACATACAACTACATACACCTACATCAAGTACATACACCTACATACACCTATATACACCTACATACAACTACATACAACTACATACACCTACATCAAGTACATACACCTACATACAACTACATACACATACATACAACTACATACACATACATACACCTACATACACCTACATACACCTACATACACCTACATACACCTACATACACCTACATACAACTACATACAACTACATACACCTACATACAACTACATACAACTACATCAAGTACAGGGGCACATAAACAATTTCTTGTGTTAAGCCGACCCTCTTCTCCCTCCCCCCCCCCGTTGTTCAGTAAGACTTTCTCCCCTGTCCCCACCACAGGTATGCCACCCACCTTGTAATCAGGAAGTACCCATGCTGGACTAGACAGTACTATGGTCAATGACACGACCTTTGATGACGTCAACAGTCAGCTGGTGTACCTAGCTAATGTCAATACGAAGGTCCTACAGATATTTAGCATCATACTTCCAGTCTTAGGAATACCAGGTATGGCTGTAAGCACCATGTATACTGTAAGCACCATGTATAGCTGTAAGCACCAGGTATGGCTGTAAACACCAGGTATGGCTGTAAGCACCATGTGTAGCTGTAAGCACCATGTATAGCTGTAAGCACCAGGTATAGCTGTAAACAACATGTATGGCTGTAAGCACCATGTATAGCTGTAAGCACCATGTATAGCTGTAAGCACCAGGTATGGATGTAAGCACCAGGTATGGCTGTAAGCACCAGGTATTTAAGAGAAAGACTGGCTCCGTTTTATCTATCAGTCGGGCAGTTACCTATTTATTACAAGTGCCCAATGGTATCTATCAGTTGGGCAGTCACCTATTTATTGCAAGTGCCCCACGGTATCTATCAGTTAGCCTCTTCGCTAGTATTACACTTTACTGATAGTAAACTTTGTGTTAACCACTGGTTCTCACGCTGTACAGGTAACACAATCGCAGTGTACGTGTTACACCGCCAGTCAAGCAGAGAGAGCAGTACCGCTGTGTACGTGAAAAGTTTGTGCATAGTGAACATGGTCAGCATCATTCTGGGGCTCCCCAGGGCTATAGCCAAGGGGGTGCACGGGGCCTATTTCATCTACACATACTTTAAATACTGCACGTAAGTTTCAGCACATGTTAGTTTAAGAACCTCCCCCCCACCCACACCATTTGTTCTGTGTACCCGCGGACATACTTTCACATCCTTATTTAGTACAGTCACGGTAAAGGATGAGGTCCTTTTCTCTGGACAGCTACCTTGTATTTGAGGTCCACTTCTCTAGGAAGCTACCTTGTATTTGAGGTCAACTTCTCTAGGAAGCTACCTTGTATTTGAGGTCCACTTCTCTAGGAAGCTACCTTGTATTTGAGGGCCGCGTCTCTGGGCAGCTACCTTGTATTTGAGGGCCGCGTCTCTGGGCAGCTACCTTGTATTTGAGGGCAGCGTCTCTGGGCAGCTACATTGTATTTGAGGGCCGCGTCTCTAGGCAGCTACCTTGTATTTAAGGTCCGCGTCTCTGGGCAGCTACCTTGTATTTGAGGTCCGCGTCTCTGGGCAGCTACCTTGTATTTGAGGGCCGCGTCTCTGGGCAGCTACCTTGTATTTGAGGTCCGCGTCTCTAGGCAGCTACCTTGTATTTGAGGTCCACTTCTCTAGGCAGCTATCTTTTATTTGAGGTCCACGTCTCTGGGCAGCTACCTTGTATTTGAGGTCCACGTCTCTGGGCAGCTACCTTGTATTTGATTAATTCTCCTGAAAGATAGTTTATCATTTTTGTTATAATAAAATACCACTTATACTCACAGGGTATTTTCGTCAGTTGACCTAGTTGACCTAATTGACCTAGTTGACCTAGTTGAATTAATCGACCTAGTTGACCTAATTGAACTAGTTGACCTAATTGACCTAGTTGACCTACACATAGGAACTATTCGGCCTATTGGGCCCCAAATAGATAAGAATTAAGAGGTGGTCTCCTCGAAACACCAACCATTGGAAACTTCTGTTTTTATTTCTATGACTATAAAGAATCAATGTAGCATGTCTGTGTTGTCAACATATCTGTGTGTGTGTCTCTGTACAGATTCACTCAGTGGCTACTGTGTACATTGATGGCCGTCACCAGTTGGCATATTGTTATCATCAACGGATGTCAATTGTTACACTTTTTCCCAGTGTAAGTAATAACAATATGCAGGTAGGCCCAATATTGATTTTAATGGATCATCTCTAAGAGAATTTTTTAAACTGTTGTAACTTGTTTCTCGGTAATCTGAGAGAGAGAGAGAGAGAGAGAGAGTGAAAGAGAGAAAGAGAGAGAGAGGGGGAGAGAGGGGGGAGAGAGAGAGGTAAGAGAGAGTGAAAGAGAGAGAGGGAGAGAGGTTGAGGGAGAGAAAGATAAAGAGAGAGAGGGAAGGGGAGAGAGGGAGAGAGAAAGGGATAGGGAGAGAGAGGGGGAGAGAGAGAAAGAGAGAGAGAGAAAGAGAGAGAGGGACAGAGAGGGACAGAGAGAGAAGGAGAGAAAGAGACAGAGAGAGTGAAAAAATGTAGTGTATCTTATTATGTAATGTGTTATGTAACCTGTTATTAAGCTATTTAAAGGCGGCACCATTTATAACAATGCATTGTCCATCTGTGTGTCCATCTGTGTGTCCATCTGTGTGTCCATCTGTGTGTCCATCTGCGTTGTGTGTCCATCTGTGTGTCCATCTGTGTCATCTGTGTGTCCATCTGTGTGTCCATCTGTGTGTCCATCTGTGTTACTGTCTGTGTGACTGTCCATCTGTGTGTCCATCTGTGTGTCCATCTGTGTGACTGTGTGACTGTCTGTGTGACTGTCCATCTGTGTGTCCGTCTGTGTGACTGTCTGTGTGACTGTCCATCTGTGTGTCCGTCTGTGTGTCCGTCTGTGTGACTGTCTGTGTGACTGTCCGTCTGTGTGTCCGTCTGTGTGACTGTCCTTATGTGTGTCCATCTATTATGTCAAGTCTCTAGACTTCTAACATTTTATTCTTATTTAGTTTGTTCAATCTAATTCCCATCTGCCTTTTCATCCATCTATATATGTTTTACCCCCACCCCCATCTCTCTAAACTGTTGACCACTTCCAACTAATCTGACCGCAACACTCTTCACCCCATCCACAGTACCAAGAGTGTGCTCCAGTACATCACACCACTGGGAGTCATACTGCTCACCACCACACTGTGCGCACTGACTGAACTCATCATCATCGTCCACGGAGTGGGATATTATTACCCACCCTAGTAAGTCACCATTCACTATTACCCACCCTAGTAAGTCACCATTCATTATTACCCACCCTAGTAAGTCACCATTCATTATTACCCACCGTAGTAAGTACCCATTCATTATTACCCACCCTAGTAAGTAACCATTCATTATTACCCACCCCAGTAAGTCACCATTCATTATTACCCATCCTAGTAAGTCACCATTCATTATTACCCACCCAAGTGAGTAACCATTCATTATTATCCACCATATCAAATCACCATTCATTATTACCCACCCTAGTAAGTCACCATTCATTATTACCCACCCTAGCAAGTCACCATTCATTATTACCCACCCTAGTAAGTCACCATTCAATATTACCCACCCTAGTAAGTCACCATTCATTATTACAGTCATATGAGCTTCTTCATTACATAATTGCACGTTAGTACCAAGCCTGGTAGGTCAGCACTTTTCTAGTCGCAACTGATTTAAGTATCACGTTTCACGTCTAATTGTTTACTACTGAGCAGCACGGAACCCGGATGTTACGTCATCAGAGCTTCAATATGGGCGTATCTTCACTTTGTGCTGTACTGCGTCCTCCCATTGGTTGTCTTGGTGATCTTCAATGCCGTGTTGTACTACATAAACTGGAAGAAAGAGACGTTCAACTCCACCAGCGTGACGGCCATAGGTCAGTATTCCCTGGACTTGGTTGTCATACAGAGCATTAGACTGTAGATCTAAAATTAGAAATTATTTCGTTCATGTTCTGTTCCATTTTTTTTTATTTTGAATATCTAAGCAGTTTATTTCCGTTTATTTCCCCCCCCCACACTTCCTCCCATGTTTAGCTAAGCGTCACCTGTACCTAGTGATAGTTCTGTCCAGTGCCCACTTCATGCTGACCGTGTTCCCATCTGCCTTCTTCTTCATACTGCCCAACTCTTACTTTGACTTTGATACGGCTATTGGTAAATCCCAAACTTTATTAGGTGAGTACCATGTTCTAAGTATACTTGTGTGCACTATTAGTAGTACTTTTGTGTGTACTGTTAGTAGTACATATGTATGTACTATTAGTTGTACATATTCGGGCGTACTATTAGTTGTACATTTTCGCGTGAATTCCAGGACATCATTATTGAGTGAACAAGTCAAGCAGTTTGTACAGCAAATAAAAAGCGATGTAGAACAGAAATAGTTGAAATGAATAGTAAATACAATCAGAGAATCGGGTGTTCGATGCTCAGTATAATCATGTGTTCGATAATCAGTAGAATCAGGTGTTCGATGTTCAGTAGAATCAGGTGTTCGATGTTCAGTAGAATCAGGTATTCGATGTTCAGTAGGCGGGCGTATCGTCATAATTAGCAGTAGCGTAGGAAGGGAGGCTATTTGGGCTTGTTGCAGCCGCACATGGCACCGAACAACGACTGGGAAGAGGGGCGCCGAGAAATGAAACTCCCTCAGGGCGCCACAGGAGCTAGCTACAACCAATGCCGCCGAGAGGTGGGGCAGGGGGCAAATGCCCAGGGGCCCGGCGAGTTTTAGGGGCCCGGACTGAGCTGGCCAATCAATGTTTGAAAATATTATTATCAGCAGGGGGGCGGGTCCGTGACAGCCCTGCGCAGGGGCCCGAAATTTATGTGGGCCTGCCACCACTCTGATAAAAGACTTTTAAAAATATTCTATTTAATGACATTTATGTCTGAATAATTACTTAAGTTAGGAGTAAATTTACGAATATCTTTTATGAGAACAAGTATGATATATTTATGAGTGCACACCCATGTTTAGATATTCTGTCCACTCAGTGTACAACATATCTGTGGTCACCTTGTACCTCGGCAACAGCAGCAACTACATCGTCTACACCTGTGTAGGCAGGAGATTCCGCAGGGACCTGCTCCACCTCCTGGCACCAATGTGTCCGCGGGTCTGCTCCAAAAAACTCCTGGAGAAAGCTCTGGCAGTGTCAGAAATAACTTCAGACTCTGATAGAAGCTCCGTAGATAAAGGTAATAGCTCGAGAGAAGGGCAATGTTCTTCAGCTCAAAATGACTGTGAAATTTTGTAGGTTGGCATTTGCAAAAACCAATATTGGCGAGGGAAGTTTAATGAAATGTTACAGTGATGTTGAAATGTTACAGTGATGTTGAAATGTTACAGTGATGTTGAAATGTTTTTATAAAAGACATTGATTCGGAAAAATTTTTTAGGATAAATAGGTGCGTGCTTGAAGAAATTAAAATAGTGGAGACTGAATGGCTCTCAAATCTACTGGGTTAATATTTAGTGTTTTGAACTAACTTTCAATTAGTCTCTCTCTCTCTCTCTCTCTCTCTCTCTCTAAAGGGTTGTAGGGGGGGAGGGGTTATTTACTTAAAATACTGGACAGTGGCTATTTGGCGATAAACGGGGTTTATGGTGGGGGGGGGGGGCTAGGCAATCGCTGCGCAACATGCCATGATCTCCTAACATCCTGCTACTGACCACTGCAGGACTAGAAGAGAAACGGAAATCTCGGCAGAGCAGCATCGCCCGGGCCATTGACGTGGAGGACATGAACTGGAGGTACGACGGCTCCTATCGGTACACCAGCTCCAAAAACGCCATGACCATTGGGGAGTTCTACGCTAATCTGCACCCGGGGCGCCCGGGGAAGCTAAGGTCCAAGCAGCAGGGGCGTCCGACCGGGGTGGACGGGACCGACAGTGAATCCGAGGCGGGGTCCGGCGCCAGCGATTTGGTGAAGCACCGGTCAACGTCGGTGGACCAAAGGCTGATGCGGCAAAAGAATGACCGGTCGCTGGATGAGGTACAGGAGAAGGTACAGGAGAAGGTACTCCTTTGTGTTTGTGTGACAGACAGATAGATAGATAGATAGATAGATAGATAGATAGATAGACAGACGCACAAGCAGGCAGGCATTCAGGCAGACAGATACACAGATAGACAGCTATAAAGATAGACAAACAAATAGATAGAGCGATAGATCAGTTGCTGTTGTCCTAGACTCGTACGAAGATTAATAGATATAAAAAGATGGTTGACAGATAATCATAGACATTTGGTTACTGCAGGCTACTTAATCATTTTATATCTATTAATCTTCGTACGAGTCTAGGACAACAGCAACTGATCTATCAATATATCTGTTCCCTTTGTCTATCTTTATAGCTGTCCTATCTGCTGTATCTGTCTGCCTGAATGCCTGCCTGCTGTGCGTCTGTCTATCTGTCTATCTATCTATCCCTCTATCTATCTCACTCTGTCTGTCACACAAACACAAAGGAGTACAACTCTCCCTGTCCCATATAATGTACCTCTGTCAAGAGGCCGTTGTTCCCCCCCTGCACTCGGCCTTTGGTCGACGTTGACCGGTGCTTCACCAAATCGCGGCGCCGGACCCCGCCTCCGGATTCACTGTCGGTCCCGTCCACCCGGTCGGACGCCCCCCTGCCTTGGACCTTAGCTTCCCGGGCGCCCCGGGTGCAGATTAGCGTAAGAACTCCCCAATGGTCATGGCGTTTTTGGAGCTGGTGTACCATTGATAGGAGCCGTCGTACCTCCAGGTCATGTCCTCAATTTCATGGCCCGGGCGATGCTGCTCTGCCGAGATTTCCGTTTTACTCTTCTGGTCCTGCAGTGGTCGGTAGCAGGATGTTAGGGATCATGGCATGTTGCGCAGCGAT
>JAGDYQ010000010.1:6356054-6365950 GCA_021962125.1 Bulinus truncatus | reverse complement strand
TCAGATTGTCATGGTATAGTTGTGTGTACTACGCACACACGTGTGTGTGTGTATGTATGTTTGGAGCTTGGCCAACCAGGTCAACCTGAGGTCACGTGGTCAAGACTCTAGATATTTCGAGAGTATAAATATGATGTTTATTGTAAATAGGATTGTCTAAGAAGGTGAGAAAAAGTGACGTAGAATGTTCGAGTATAATTCAAGCAAATTATATAAAGAGAATGTTTGGAAGATACGGGAGTCAATTCAGTTCAGCAGTTCAGTTGAGTACAGAGAGAGAGAGAGAGAGAGAGAGAGAGAGTATTCGAGTTCAATTCGGAATTCAGTTAGATGATCATCAGTTAATTAGTGTATCAGCATATTCAGTGTATCAGAGAATATGAGTTTAGTTAATCAGTTGAGTTTATTGGAAAGTTAATAAGTATTTATCCATTGAGTTGAGGAGATAATCAGTCATTGTGACAATTCAGTTTATATTGGATTTATTCTACTGTTTATATTTTGTCGTGTTGTTAATAAACTATATGAACCATGGAACATGAATTGAGTTTCTCATTATAAACCAGTTCACATAAATAAGATCCTTGACACAGATGATAAGACATTTCGTAGATCTCATTAGGGTGGATGGCGGTCATAATTCAGTAAATAAATAAGGATTAGAAAAGCGTTCAACCTGACAATGTTTAGCCAAGAGCCCCCCCCCCAAATTAAACTCGGCCTACCTATAGCCCCCAAATGTACGTTTACTAGGGCCCACAAACGTTCATTTATCTTGCTCCCCCCACCCCAAATTCCCCTTTGCCTAGAGCCCACAAACGTTCTTTTGTCTGGGCGCCTCCAAAAATTTACTTTTGCCTCTTGCCCTAGGAGCAGTAAGAAAGGCTTGGCACACGAGTAAGCTACACACACAGATACACAAGGCACATGCAAACTGCAGAGTATGTTCACTGCCGTACTTCCACATATGACCTCGTACTATCATATGTGTTGTTTGTCTTTTTCCTAAATCTTTCTTCTATTCTTCAATGACGTCCCACTTAGCACGATGGAAGATATGAATTAATCATTGATTGATCCGATTAGTTTTAACTTATGATTTTGGAGGTTGGAGGTGTAATCGCTCTGAATCTTTTTCTCATACAGTATCTCACCTCGTTATTTTTTTTTTTCCTATCAAATAAATCCCGCCCTATCGCTTTTTTTTCTCAATTACACACTCTGTTTCTATGCTCACCTTTCATTTTACACACACACACACAAAAACACATGCACACGCGCACACACACATGCACATGCACACATCACAAAATGTTTAAAAAGTTATCAATGTGTAGAAACTTTACCAACGTGTGCTTAAGTTATCAAATTGTGTGAAAGTTATGCTATACTTCCGTAAGTGTCTCACAAAAGATTTACCAAAATTTTCAGAATGTTAATAAGTTTTTTTTTCATTTGCTGTTCATTTTTCTTTATCCAAATCTCGTATAGCACAAATTGTGTGATTATACTCAAATAATTTTGTAGCTTAAATTTTCAAAACATCTGTGTCCCAGGTTGCAGATGTCTGACTGTAAATTATAAAATAAAGTACCTGATTTCATGATTTTATAAATGTGCCTTGCAACATGTTTTGCAATCCAGTTTCTTCATTCTATTCCTGTGAATAATTAATGCACTGCCTGTATATGTCCTTTTGGTACATTCCCGCTCGGGACCAGAGGAAAGAGTGCTCCATTGTTTTCAAATGTTACTTTAAATTTTAAAAAATGTAAACTCGGAGACAGGTGATAGACATGTAGATATATAAACCAGAAAACACATAGAGAGATTGACAGAATGATAGATATAGACTAGCAGATAGATATATAGATAGATAGATATATAGATAGATAGATAGATAGATAGATAGATAGATAGATAGATAGATAGATAGATAGATAGATAGATAGATAGATAGATAGATAGATAGATAGATAGATAGATAGATAGATAGATAGATAGATAGATAGATAGATGGATGGATGGATGGATGGATGGATGGATGGATGGGTGGATGGATGATGGATGGATGATGGATGGATGGATGGATGGATGAATAGATAGATAGATAGATAGACAGACAGACAGATAGATAGATAGATAGATAGATAGATAGATAGATAGATAGATAGATAGATAGATAGATAGATAGATAGATAGATAGATAGATAGATAGATAGATAGATAGATAGATAGATAGATAGTCCACTATGCAATAATCCAGTTTTTTTTTGTTTTTATTTTACAATGTTCATGTTTAGTTCAAACAAAAAATTATCCTCGATGTCAGCCGAACAAGAATCCGTTGGAAAGTTGTTATCGCGAATACTATTCTGTTTTTTCTCTAACATTTTCATCTGAGGTGACTGCACTAACATACCCCCCCCCCACCATCACCACCACAACCCCCACAGACACGCGCGCGCCAACCACCACCCATCAACCTCATCTATGTGTCTAATCGTGCGTGATGCTCAACTACAAACAGTCAGCCTGGTAACCCATTGAGTCAACTTACCTGCGTGAGTAAACAGAACAAGAAAAACTGTAATGAGAGAAAACCCTAGCCCGTCCTACTCCGCCACCCTCCCCCCCACATCCCCTCGCGGGTGGCGTTCGACCTCATTTTCTCACACTTCGGATGTAAATAGCTCCAAATCACATCACTATGTTATTGATATAAATATCACATTGGAGAAAGGTCAAATGATGTTATTGATGAAAAACATCTAATAATTATTTATTTTAGCATAAATATCACATTCGAAATTGTATTGGTATAAATTTCAGATAATGCTATTGCTATGAACCAGTGGCGTAGCGGGCTTAACTCGCGCCCGGGGCACATTACCTTTTTAGCGACCCTTCCCCCATTTGAAAACCATTTAATATTATATGTAAAACATACCATTTTGCGCCCTTTGTGAGTAGCGGGGCATGATGCTCCCCTTGCCCCCCTCCCTCCTCACTACGCCACTGGTATGAACATCAAATAACGTCATCAGCATGAAAGCATTGCCAACTGTTATTTTAACATTATTTTCTTTGAGTTTTATTATTTGTCAGTTGCTAGCTTAGTTTGTCGGAGTCGCTGGTATTTCGATCCTTGTAATTTAGTCATCATGTTTTCTTATCTTCATTTCAACAGCCGATAAGGTGTCTCTGTGTCCCGTCATGCTATACCAGATGACCGATTTTCCGAATGTACTCGCCGCATCGAAGTGACCATTCAGGTTGCTTGTATGACAGTTCGCGTACCACCAGCCTGCGTCATAAAGGTTTGCGCATTGCCCTTGGGGAAAAGCGTCATTGTCCCTGTCGCGCGTGCTGAACTGTTGACCCTGTTGGTAGTGTAAATCGTCTTTCACGGTACTGTTAAGGAAGTGACCGAGGTGAAGAGCGAAATTGTTGTCTTCGTCGTCGATAAAAAAGTCTTGGTAGTGAGCGAAATGTTGCGCATTTTTGTATACCATGTCAATCCTTAATTCATATTTGCCCTGTATGTGAAATACGAACATTAAGTCAATTTAACAATAAAAGCCGTAAAGAAAAAATTAAAAAATAAATGGCTGACGCTATACGGGGACGGGGAAGGATGGTCGTGCGGTTAGGCGCTCGACTGTAGACCTAAAGGTACCAGGTTCGATCTCCCGTGAGGACCAAGGAAATTTTTCAGGTCTTGGCTTAAGTCCCCGATATGTCTGCTGTGGTGCCTCCATGGCCACTGCACTATCGGCTCTGGTGGGGATGAAAGAAGGGCACCATAAAAACCGTCCCATTAGTGGTTTATAGGATATAAGAGATTAACAAAGAGGTTAATTTGTTATTAGTCTCATTTTTTTCTCAGCCAATGGAAGAGCCCATCCAAAATGATTTCTTATGACTGTGTTACTTTAAAAAGAAATGGGCTTTTAGCACAAAAGGGCACATTGGGCCAGACGAAACGTAGAATTCATGTTCTTTATCAGTAGCCACGGCAATGAAAGCAATTGTTTGGCACAGAAGTCTTTACTCCCCCCAACTTAAAGTAAAAAACCCATTAAAAGCTTAGGGCGGGGGGGGGGGCTTTCACCAGGACCTGAAAAAATTTCCAAGGTTCTCTCTGATGTTCGAACCCGGTACTCCTTACGGTCGCCGGTCAAGTGGCTCTACACTGCACGACCCACTACTTACCGAGGTAGTAATCCGGTGGATGTACAAGTTGCCCAGCCAGTAGTCATGGCAACCCTGTCCGAACCCATTCTTGTACGCCTTCCATGTTCGGTTAAATAACGTATCATGATTGACTCTTCTCTACAGGAATCACAAAATGGGGGAGGGGAGGGGGGGGGGAATCATTTTATTTTTATTTTGAAATTAGTTCATGGATTACGAGCTATTTGAGATGCAGTCACGATGTATTTAGAAATGTTGTTGTTTATAGGAGCAAACAAATAAACCTCCCGTTACTACAGCGACTTTTTAAACAAATAGTTGCAAAAGATTTCACCTTAAAGTCCCTCCCCCCCCCCAAACATATACACACACACACACACACACACACACACACCCTTTCCCCGTACTGTGTCAGGGCCGGCCTCCTTCTTCCCCTACACCTTGGGATATGCATACATAATTTTAATAACAATATCAACTGTAGCGTTTAGAATTTAACCCCCCCCCCCACCTTCACCGCCCCCCCTCCCTACACCGGCAGATGAAATTTTTCCCCTTCCAGACTAATGATCCATCTTAAGTTGACCATGTTACGTAACCCAGGGTCATGGTCAAGCCTAGCTCGCAACTTACTTTGATGCCTGTAGTGACACACGCATTGCAAGCTTGATATCACCCCCCCTCTCTACGCCCGACCTATACATGTATTAAGTTAGGCTAGAAATAAGTTAATAGAGAATAGATGAGAGAAAGATGTAGTAAGTGTATAGTGCTGACAGGCTTAGTAGTTAAAGGTGGTTAGTTCGGTGTCGACAGTACTAATAGTTAGAAGTAGTTTGTTTTAGATAGAAGTCGTTAGAAGACAAGTAGATTGTTATTAAGTTCTATTCAAGTATTTTGTATATAGTGTACTGCACTGAGTTCTGTTTTTATATATTAGTCTTCTAACGAGTAAAGTAACATATTATTCGAGTCTCAAAACTGACCTTACGTATGTGGTGAACTAATAAAATCACCGTAACATATTAGGCGAACCTGTCCTAAACTTGTAAAATCAACGTAACATATTAGGCGAGCCTGTCCTAAACTTGTAAAATCAACGTAACATATTAGGCGAACCTGTCCTAAACTTGTAAAATCAACGTAACATATTAGGCTAGCCTGTCCTAAACTTGTAAAATCAACGTAACATATTAGGCGAACCTGTCCTAAACTTGTAAAATCAACGTAACATATTAGGCGAGCCTGTCCTAAACTTGTAAAATCAACGTAACATATTAGGCGAACCTGTCCTAAACTTGTAAAATCAACGTAACATATTAGGCGAGCCTGTCCTAAACTTGTAAAATCAACGTAACATATTAGGCGAACCTGTCCTAAACTTGTAAAATCAACGTAACATATTAGGCTAGCCTGTCCTAAACTTGTAAAATCAATGTAACATATTAGGCTAGCCTGTCCTAAACTTGTGAAATCAACGTAACATATTAGGCGAACCTGTCCTAAACTTGTAAAATCAACGTAACATATTAGGCAAACCTGTCCTAAACTTGTAAAATCAACGTAACATATTAGGCGAACCTGTCCTAAACTTGTAAAATCAACGTAACATATTAGGCGAGCCTGTCCTAAACTTGTAAAATCAACGTAACAAATTAGGCGAACCTGTCCTAAACTTGTAAAATCAACGTAACATATTAGGCTAGCCTGTCCTAAACTTGTGAAATCAACGTAACATATTAGGCGAACCTGTCCTAAACTTGTAAAAATCAACGTAACATATTAGGCGAACCTGTCCTAAACTTGTAAAAATCAACGTAACATCAACAATGAATTAATAAAACAACTTCCTGAACCAGGACCAAAAACACAGTTGGACGAACGATGAGAATATTTACTTGTATGATGATCCAGCCCCCTCCGTCCGTCTCAGTGTCGCAAAGAAAGTTGACGCCAAACTCATTCGAGGTGATGCTGGCATAATGTGTTGTTGACTTCATTTCCCATCGGCACTCGCCTGGCTGTGTGGAATTAAATATGATATTTATGATATTTAATAAAATATATTAGTTGATTTATGATATTTGATGAAATATGCAGTTGTTTTATGATATTTGATGAAATATGCAATTGTTTTATGATATTTGATGAAATATGCAGTTGTTTTATGATATTTGATGAAATATGCAATTGTTTTATGATATTTGATGAAATATGCAGTTGTTTTATATTTGATGAAATATGCAGTTGTTTTATGATATTTGATGAAATATGCAGTTGTTTTATGATATTTGATGAAATATGCAGTTGTTTTATGATATTTGATGAAATATGCAGTTGTTTTATATTTGATGAAATATGCAGTTGTTTTATGATATTTGATGAAATATGCAGTTGTTTTATGATATTTGATGAAATATGCAATTGTTTTATGATATTTGATGAAATATGCAATTGTTTTATGATATTTGATGAAATATGCAGTTGTTTTATATTTGATGAAATATGCAGTTGTTTTATGATATTTGATGAAATATGCAGTTGTTTTATGATATTTGATGAAATATGCAGTTGTTTTATGATATTTGATGAAATATGCAGTTGTTTTATATTTGATGAAATATGCAGTTGTTTTATGATATTTGATGAAATATGCAGTTGTTTTATGATATTTGATGAAATATGCAGTTGTTTTATATTTGATGAAATATGCAGTTGTTTTATGATATTTGATGAAATATGCAGTTGTTTTATATTTGATGAAATATGCAGTTGTTTTATGATATTTGATGAAATATGCAGTTGATTTATGATATTTGATGAAATATGCAATTGATTTATGATATTTGATGAAATATGCAGTTGTTTCGTTAGATTTTAAGGCTGTAGGGTTTATCCAATGATAAAGAAGTAAAAAATTACTCAAGACGTAATGACGTATTTATATCTAATTTTTAATAAATGTGCCATTGATTTATGATATTCATTGAAATAGCTTATAGGTATTAAAAAGGAAATTCCCATTGACAGTTAAGTTAAACTGAGTGCTGTGGATATATTGGTAAATGTATGGGTATTCCCGTTACAAGTTGATAGTTTTGAGTCTACATTGTATTAATATAATAAAACCTGTTTTTAACTCTTTTTTTTGTGTCTCATTCAAAGATTAAATGATCATTGCTATAAATTCAACTATTGGCGTTCTAATTTTCATTTATTTTGCTCTATTTCGTTACTGATTTAGACTGATCTGAGTAGGCTGCTCGGCTAGTTCATATAGACATTCCACCCATCTTCTCTTGGTCCAGCCCTTTTGTGAAATTTATGAACCCAATGTGGGTTCAGAAATTTTGCTCTACCACGTGCTAGCCAAACAGTCCCCTAGTTACGTAGTTAAGTACCGGATACATTCTACATTTCATCTGGCCCCCCCCCCCCCCCCGCTTTGCCCTCATGGACAGTAAAGGGTGTCCTGTATTTACTTTTACCTACTACTGCATCCATTTAACAAGGGAGATAACTAAGGATTAACGGAGGGTGGTGGTTCGCCCAGTCGGTACCCACTTCGCCACCAGCTTGGGGCAATATTATCACCGACCCTTGCGTTTTCATACTGTGGTTACGAAAATTCATTCGATGTTTTGTCGAAATATTAAAAAACAAAACAACTTCGACTCATTAAATGAAAACTCTTTCTAAGGATTTTTTTTTAATATCTCTAACGTATCTCATGTTTTGTTTTGTTTTTTTTAACGGTTATCTTATTGTTAAGATTGCAATATCCAATAACACACCTACCCCCCTCCATATCATGTTCCCCCTCATCCCCACCCCCTAAAGGGCTGTGGTCAGCAGAGCGCAGATCAAAGCGCTTGGGAGCCGGACAATGGTGCGACTTCCCACCTTTGGTCACCGACCAACAACAAAGCCCTACCGGACTCAGGTGTAACGTCCGAGTCAGGCTTTGGTGTCCGAAACGCCCTTCCCCCTATTCCCCCACCCGCCGGAATCGGGGACCAGAAGTCCATCGAAACGGACAAGCGAGTTTTTAAGTTAGTTGTTGGCAATGTTGGATCGGAGTTTTGACAGAGAGGTAGTTTTGTAGATTGAGAGATTGAAATAGATCTGATTTTACTAAAAGTGCAGTCCACGAGTTGTTTTAAATAAAGTTCATTTATTTTATACTTCAAATGAATAAGTGTTGACTCATCTGATGATATAACTGTGTGTTTTAAAATACATCAACATTCATAAAATATACAGATAGAGCACGTAACACTTATTATCTAATGTTCGTGACGTACTGTTCCTACCTCAGGCTTAGGACAGTCATTTTGAGTGAGCCCTAGCTTGATAGCGGCAGTACACGGCTCTGAAAATAAACGAAAGAATTTCAAAGTTTTTTTTTTTTTAGATTGTCAACTTGAGACAAATGTGATGACGGTGTGGGGTGTGGAGACTTGAGTCCCACTAATTTTCTCCACCTCGGCAACTGTTAGATAAGTCACCATTTATGGTAGTTAATGTTTCCAGTGTCTACCGGACGATACAAATATATATATTTACCCGGCATCAGTACAGCAAGCAGTAGAGTAGCAGTTGTTGGGTAAATTGTCATGGCTTTCTCTATTTTCTTAATGAAACTTTGAACAGGGCTGTAGACATGAAGTGACTACAACACAAAGTCTACAGTTGATTACTTTTCTTTTTCTTTTTTTTTAGAATTGTTCAATATAACGACCATCTAATTGAGCTGTCAGTATCTTTATGGAATGAAAAAGCGTTCAAAAATTATGGGATATTTAAATTCCGTGAGCATATGTTATTATGTTACCCCCCACCCACACACACACACCCTTTAACTTTCAATTTTTTTAGTCGTGTTCTTTAGACAGTACAATTGAATGCCAATCAATTTAAAAATGCCATGAAGGTGTTGAGTACTACAACTGATGTATAAGTAGTTTGGTCATGAGTTCAGTTTTTAAAAATGTTTAAAATATCGCTTTTTTTTTCATTTTCTGTTTTATTTATAGTTTTATTATATTGTAATATTAACTGACGTTGTCAATTTTGTACAAAGCCACGGTATAAGGAATCTTCATTATTTATTTTTGTACCTTGCGGTGTGTCAAATATATATATATATATATATATATATATATCTTTTATATCTTTGTTATCCCTTCTGTCGGATTTCGTTCAGCCAGCTTCAGCAGGCTTATCTACTAGTATATGTATATATGTGTTTATATATATATATGTGTGTGTGTGTGTGTGTGTGTGTGTGTGTGTGTAACCAGATGTCTACACAATACGAGCGTGGAAATAAAAAAATGAAACATATGAATGTGCCATCAGTGGTGGTTAAAACAACTTTTTTTTCCTTTAATTGATTTAACTCTCCCCCACCCACCCCCACCCCCAATTATCCCCCCCCACAAATCGACCAATATTAATTTCATATCGATCACTTAGAATGTGTGGGAGAAAAGAGAGGGGAGGGCAACTGACCTATCGTATTATATCAGCAAACAAAGTTTGTTTTGTTTTTGTTTTGTTTTTTAACATCTGTAGACTGGGTTGTTATTTAGTGGTCTGTCCAAAGTTAAATGAATCTAAGTCAAACTGCAGCACAAATCGCTATTAGAAATTCAGTTTCGGGTAGTATTTATTTTGATAGACATGTTCACTCAGAG
>JAGDYQ010000010.1:6264767-6350554 GCA_021962125.1 Bulinus truncatus | reverse complement strand
TGCGTCATTCATCGCTGCACTGCGTCATTCATCGCTGCACTGCGTCATTAATCACTGCACTACGTCATTCATCACTGCACTACGTCATTCATCGCTGCACTACGTCATTCATCGCTGCACTGCGTCATTCATCGCTGCACTACGTCATTCATCACTGCACTACGCCATTCATCACTGCACTGCGTCATTCATCGCTGCACTGCGTCATTAATTCACTGCGTCATTCATCACTGCACTACGTCATTCATCACTGCACTACGTCATTCATCACTGCACTGCGTCATTCATCGCTGCACTGCGTCATTAATTCACTGCGTCATTCATCACTGCACTACGTCATTCATCGCTGCACTACGTCATTCATCACCGCACTGCGTCATTAATTCACTGCACTGCGTCATTCATCACTGCAGTACGTCATTCATCACTGCACTGCGTCATTCATCACTGCACTGCAGTTAGAGGCAGCTAGAATGGGCACAACAGTGACACACACACACACACACACACTGCTCACAAAGTGACTATTTAGTACACTGAATACATGAATCCATTCACTTATACCTACGATTTATTGTTATTATTATTATTATATTTTTTTAAAGTTATAACAACACTGTTGAATATGGTAATCTTAGTGGAAGAACACTTTTGAGTTTGACAGGAAGAGGGTTGGGTGTGAGGGTTGGGTTTGCGGGTTGGGTGTGAGGGTTGGGTGTGAGGGTTGGGTTTGGGGGGTTGGGTGTGAGGGTTGGGTGTGGGTGTGTGTGGGGAGTTGGGTGTGAGGGTTGGGTGAGAGGGTTGGTGTGAGGGTTGGGTGTGAGGGTTGGGTGAGAGGGTTGGGTGTGAGGGTTGGTGTGAGGGTTGGTGTGAGGGTTGCGTTTGCGAGTTGGGTGTGAGGGTTGGGTTTTGGGGTTGGGTGTGATGGTTGGGTGTGAGGGTTGGGTTTTGGGGTTGGGTGTGAGGGTTGGGTGAGAGGGTTGGGTGTGGGTGTGTGTGGGGGGTTGGGTGTAAGGGTTGGGTGTGAGGGTTGGGTGTGAGGGTTGGGTTTGCGGGTTGGGTGAGAGGGTTGGGTGTGGGTGTGTGTGGGGGGTTGGGTGTGAGGGTTGGGTGTGGGGTTTGAAATACCAATAATAACAGGAAACCATAAACGTATAAAAAAAGGAAGAAATTGATAAAGAAATGTCAGAAAACAAAAAGCCAAGTCAAAAAGAAAGTGGCGAAAGAGGGAAAAAAACAACAACAAAAGTTGAATTGAATGGACAGAAAGAATGAGTGACGAAAGAGAATCAAAGAAAATTGGGCGGGGTAGGGGGTGGACTTGAGAAAAAGGGGCCAGTGGTCAGCTGACTTGGGTCTGGTACATGGACGAGGAGGGGAGAGAGAAAGGAGGGGGGGAATTGAAGGCATGATTGTTGTGTCGGTGTGGCTGTGTGAGAGAATGTGCTTGTATATGTGTGTGCGAGTGTGAGTGTACAGCGTTATGGGGTGCGGAGAAGGGATCAATCGATCGCAGTTCAATGCACTGGAACTCCGGAAGACAAAAACCGTCACTTGACCAAATACTAGAGGGGCTGCTGCTATTGTCAAGTCTGGTGTCCCTTTTTTTTTTGGTGGGGGAGGGGGTGGGGGGTAGACAGGGGAAGATCATGGGGGTGCGTGGGTGCTGAAGTTTGTGGAGAAGGACTCAGCTCTGCTCTTTTTTTATTCGTGTGTCCAATTTTTCTTTAGAAGACGATTTCTTAAATCAAAAGAAAAAAAAAACTAAAAATAAATGAAGTCACTATGATCTGGTAATGGCGTAGGGTGGGGGGGGGTAGAGGGTGGAGGGAGGATAGAGGGTTTGTAGGGGGACGCGGCTAGGGTCAAGGCAGGGAATGATCGTCGGGTTGAGATCTGAGAATTGTTTTAAGATCGTTGACAGAGATATGACCAGTCTGTCTGGTGTATGAGATTGTGTTCTGAAATAATGAAAATATATCATATGGTTATATACATAAGACTCTGAGTGTGTAGCTGACATATGAGTCCATGCGGCGGGCAGGTTAAACGTTAAACAACTCACACTATATGACAAACAGCTGACACTATATGACAAACAACTGACACTATTGGACAAACACCTGACACTATATGAGAAACAGCTGACACTCAATAACAAACAGCTGACACTATGTGACAAACAAACAGCTTACATTATATGACAAGAACATTTAGCTAAATGACGCGAGTAAATGCCTTTCACGTTTAACGGTGACGTCACGGCACATGGGCCACTAACAAGGACAGTTTAGGACATAGGTAAGTTAACAGACTATCACCGTTAACTAGAATTGACCAAACTGTGTATACAACACTATGATAGGTTAACAGACTATCACCGTTAACTAGAATTGACCAAACTGTGTATATAACACTATGATAGGTTAACAGACTATCACCGTTAACTAGAATTGGCCAAACTGTGTATACAACACCAAGATAAGTTAACAGACTATCACCGTTAACTAGAATTGGCCAAACTGTGTATACAACACTATGATCAGAGCCTTTAATATTTGGAGGCCCTAGGTAGGGGGTTTTTTGGAAATATTTAGAGGGCCTAAGCCACTGTCGTGAAGTAACAACATCAAATTTATTAGAGCTTAGTACTTGAAGTGGGCCATTAGGAAATGTGAGCCCACCACACGGACCCTGGTTGCGTATTAACAAGCAAATCTTAGGACTGTGAGCATTAACAATTTATTACATTGTAAAGCATCAGAATGATGAAGTGAAAATTTGCGATGTTCTTTTACTGGTGAATGAGGTATTCAGCTATGTAAATTTTTTGACAAGTGGTAGATTAATTGAATGCATTAAAGTGTAAATGAGTCTTGTGTGTAGTGGCAATGTAATGGTATAAACAGTGACAGAAGATTGGACTTCCAACAATCTTAAGCTCGATTGCAAAATCCATATAATAAGATTGTCTTTCAAACCATTTTTTTTAGCTTGATTGTCAATCCATATAATATTGATCAATGAGATGAAAGGATAAATTCAGAACAGAGTAATGCGAAATGATGAAATGTAACACAATCCTGAATTTTGATGTGTGATATTTCTTAAGTGATGTGGCCAAGGAATTCCACAGTAAATAAAAGAAAATGGAGGAATATAAATGAATAAAAGAAACTTTCAGAAATTCTACTCCAAAAAAAAAAAAGAAAAATGTAAAAACTTTGAACTGTTTAAAAGTCCATCAACAAAAGAACGCTAGAATTGAGGAGAGAGGCATGTTTTTGATTTAAAAAAAAAATAATGAAAGATCCCTGAATGTTTTCTGGGATTGGGGTGATGGGTGGTGGTGGTGGTGGGGGGGTATCAGAATGGTTTGAGAAGGGGGTTGACTGGAAAGGGAAGATTGGGGACGGGGGGGGAGGGTAGAATAATGGTGTGTAGGGGTTGGTTTTGGAGGGGGGGATAGAAGGGGGGCAAGAAGAAAAAGAAAAAAGAAAAGAAAGAAATCTTTATTCACCAAGAGAGAATCAAAGATCGAAATGGGTTCCTGCCATTGTAGTGACCATCGATTTCCTGGAAGTGGAATTACGTCCCCCTTGTACAAAATGGCACCCATGAAGGAAAGGTTTGGGATGGAGACTTGGGGGACCGGAGGGGGGAAGGAAGGGAGATGGGGAGCGGGGGTAAAGGAAAAATGTGGAATTGGGATGGGGTATATGGGAGGTGGGGGCGGGGTGGGGGGGCTGGGGCAAGGGCAAATAAAGAATCGAGAGGGGAGGGGGAGAAAGGGGGAGTGAGGTGAATAAAAGAATCGGAGCCTAAAAGAATTAAAAGATGGTGAGAAAGAAAATATAAAAAAAAAGAGTTTTGGTGGTGGTGGAGGGAGGGGAGACGGGCCGGGCTAGGGACAGTGGAGATTTGAAAGATAGAAAGAATAGATAGAAGTGAATGAATAAGAAAAGAAAAAGAAAAAAAAGAAGAAAATTCCATCAGTGATTTTTATTGCCTAGATGCGAGCTTAATGCTTCAAGAGATGGACTGGCAAACAGAGAAATTCTTGCCCAATATTATCTCGTTTTAGCTCTATTTTTCTGCTCTCTTTTCTTTCTATTTCTTTTCTTTTCTTTTGGGGCTCACCCATGTTCCTCCTTTTTGGTACTCACGACATGATTGTGTTGTTTTCTAAGCAGGGGCGGTGAGAGGGGGTTGAGGGGAGGTGGGTGGGGGGGGTGAACCTATTGAAATGTACGGTTGTATTTCTTTTTTCTCCCTCTCATTTGTTCTCTCTCTCTCTCTCTCTCTCTCTCTCTCTTTTGTGTAGGAATGAATGGAAAGAAGAAAAACAAAACCAACAATTGAAAAAGAATGAAAGAAAGAAAGAAAGAAAGAAAAAAACTAGAGAGGAAGATGAATGTCCAAGAGAACTGACCACCTGATGGTGGCTCATGACGGAATTGTTCTGGACATCCCAGAGTAGCCGTGATTTTAAGATGAAGCATTTACGTGTGTGTGTGTGTGTGGAGGTGAGTGGGTGGGAGTATATATGTATGCAACTAAAGTATAAATGATGTAAAGTATTTGGAGAGAGAGAGGGTGTGTGTGTGGGTGTGTGTGTGTGTGTGTTAATCTAGGTAGTACTGTAGCTTCTCAAACTTCTATTCTTCGCTATCGACCGTGAAAACTATTTTTCGGCTCTGTAGGATTAAAAATAGTGGAACTAAAAATATTTTTTTTTGTTTCTTATTCGAAGATTAAGATTTTTAAAAAATAAATTTCAATTCAGCTATTAACATTCGTTATTTTACTTTTAATTTTTTTTTCTATTTCATTACAATTAGCAGATAATAGAACTGCTGATTATTATTTCATTTCATTTGTCTGTACCTTAAAAGTTTGAAAAGTTTATCCATTGATGCAAATACAGACAATTGTGTGAATGAGAAGTGAACTTCTTTTTTTCCCACCTACAAAGTACGGCTGATGTTTAACTAGGGTGCATCACGTAAGCTTGTTTATATGTATATGAAAAGATAATAGTAATATGTGTTTCCTGTTTACATGAACATAAACAAACTACTATTTGTTTTAGAAACAAACAAAAGTTTCAACTGATAGTCAAAACGAAAAAAAAAAACAACAACAAAAAATTGAAATGGCGTCCCTAGCAACCAGCTGTCATGGCGTCTCAACTCGAGTGTCCTATGCGTGAGTGTGCGTTTATACATTCTGCTTTTACATTCTGTTTTTCCTCTTTTTTTTTTTTCCTCCCCCCATGTTTAACCCCATGGGTGAATCTGGAAGAGCGACAACAATGCCATGATGGGTCATGGAAGATAAGACGTTAAGAGATATTAGGCCAATGGGGGGGGGCCCACTTGAAAGGAGCAATTGACAAACACGACGATAAAGAAGATACAACCGATGACAAGATAGAGATGACGATGAGGATGATGATGATAAATAGGATGAAAATTTGTAAAAACAAAAAAAATATATAAATTTTTATGATGAGAGAAAGTTAGCAGTGATGTCCCTTTACCATTCTCCCCACTTGGTATGTTTTGTTTTAATGCTGTTGAAAGATTGCGTTGTGACCTTTTATTATATATGAAGACTCAACAGTGCAACAGTCAAAACACCACACACACACACACACACACACACACACACACAAACACACATATATATATATATATATATATATATATATATATGTATTTATATATAAACAACTTTTTACTTATTTTAACCGAGGAGGGGGCATAATACAAATGCTGGAAGTGTATCAGGTTGACTGCCCTGGTCTCACAGTGAGACTCGCGACATTGTGAACCGAGCATGTAGTGAAATTTTCCAGTGAGAAAAGACTAAATGTACAATAGTGTGAATTAAGTAAATGCATACTCCATGCAATGCATCGTTTATTTCTAATGATCAGAAATCGAGTACCAAAAGTAGTTCAGATTACATTAGAATTAATTTGTAAGAACAATACGTTTCTTTGAAATATCTATATAAATAATAGCGGTGTGGGTTCTGCGTTAAATCGAAAGTAGAGAATTAATACAACATTATTCCAGTTTAAAATCTTAAACAAAAGTAATAAAAATCATGAAAAAATCGGATCTGTCCAAAACTAAAAATAACCTAGCCTACCAATCAAACCTGAGGGAATATAACTCTATTCAAAGATTGTGCAGGGTACGGCTAGTATAATAGATTGTTTATACCGAAATTGTTCTATGTGCAACGTTGATGCTCCAAGTGTGCTCATGTCGTGTATACAGCGTTCGTACTTTACGTGCATTATTAAGTACCGGGTATTAACTTCGCTACATATGCACAAATCAAATAATTGCACAAAGCTATCTACTTATGAACATGTCATTTCAAGCATTCAGCGCTTACTGGCTGTGCACAAACCATGCCCACGGGTGCACAATTAAGTGCACAAAGCTAATTATTTATATAAGCGCCAAGTCGTGCATTGAAAATGTTAACTGGCTGTGCAAAAAATCATGCCGATTCATACAAATTTTATTGCTTGTGTACAAATCCAGACTACATAATAACAGGGGCGGAAAAAAAACCCTAAGGCAAATAAGGCTAGAGCCTTAAGCCATGAACACACCCACACACACACACAAAAAAAACGCCCCCTTTTATAAGACTTGATTAATTCTCCGTGATTTTACACCGATAAACTTCACAAAACAAAAAATAGGCAGATATCTACATAAATGTGCACATCTTCTAGAAATCAGTCGAAGACCTATTCGGTGAAATTCGGAAAGACATAATTCATTTTTTTATTTCCGTCACAGGTCTTAAAGCCAACAACAACGGCCTTTATCTGGCACTGCGGACAGAGATCCGGCACTGCGGACAGAGATCCGGAACTGCGGACAGAGATCCGGCACTGCGGACAGAGATCCGGCACTGCGGACAGAGATCCGGCACTGCGGACAGAGATCCGGCATTGCGGAAAGAGATCCGACACTGCGGACAGAGATCCGGCACTGCGGACAGAGATCCGGCACTACGGACAGAGATCCGGCACTGCGGACAAAGACCACTGTGTGTGTACACAAATCATGTTCTTGGTACAAAGTTCTTCTAAGAAAAGTGTTACAGAGATTATTTTACGGCTTGATAAAAACAACAGCCAAAAAAAAAAGAAAAAGGAAAAAGTTGTCCAGGTGACCGGTGGCCTCTTTGGCTTATCATTGTTATTGTAGAGATGACTGACGCGGTGCAGACCCCGAGGGGAGGGAAGGGGAGGTGCGTGTTTATATCGACCATGTACAGTGTACCACCTCTACTCCTCAACTAAGTCCCCCCGCCCCCCCTCCCCCACTTCCTTTCCCACCCTCTTCATCAACTTCAGTTCAACGTACTTGTTAAGGAAAGTTCATCCACGGTGGTTCATGAGTGTCATGTGGTTCATCAGTGTCCTATGGTTCATCAGTGTCCTATGGTTCATCAGTGTCCTGTGGTTCATCAGTGTCCTGTGGTTCACCAGTGTCCTGTGGTTCATCAGTGTCCTTAGTCCATCAAAGTCCTGTGGCTCATCAGTGTCCTATGGTTCATCAGTGCCCTTTGGTTCATCAGTGTCCTATGGTTCATCAGTGTCCTGTGACTCATCAGTGTCCTGTGGTTCATCAGTGTCCTTATGGTTCATCAGTGTCCTGTGGTTCATTAGTGTCATGTGGTTCATCAGTGTCCTGTGGTTCATTAGTGTCCTGTGGTTCATCAGTGTCCTATGGCTCATCAGTGTCCTATGGTTCATCAGTGTCATGTGGTTCATCAGTGTCCTGTGGTTCATCAGTGTCATGTGGTTCATCAGTGTCCTGTGGTTCATTAGTGTCCTGTGGCTCATCAGTGTCCTATGGTTCATCAGTGTTCTATCCTATGGTTCATTAGTGTCCTATTTACTGTGGTTATCAGTGTCCTATGGTTCATCAGTGTCCTAATATATATATATATATATATCCTCCAGTCATTCAGTTCCTGCTGATTTATAGGCACTGTGGCACTGCAGCACCTTAACTTCCACTTGTTATTATCGATAACATTCAGTACAATGAGTCCTTTTGTTATTAATTCTTTCTTTATACTTTTTTGATATATAAACATTAAGTTTGTGTTAGTAGCCATCAAAAACGTAGTTCCAAGTTTATGAAACAGATACACACATGGAACTGTCCGCATCACAGTTCCAGGGACGATGTGTTTTTGTCTTTTGAATGCATCACGCATGAGCACATTATGAGCTGCACCCGAAGCTGCGAGGAAAATAGCACTGTTTATATCGCAGAGCCGACAGTAAAAAAAATGTAGCTTAATAGTAAGGATGTAGTAAATGTTAGTAATGTTATAAGTTAAGTACAAAAAGTTTCATTTTTTTAAATTATTATTTGAGACACATACTTTTCAAATAAAGCTTAAACATTTTCTGGAGCAACAGCAACCCCAACTAATGTTAGCTAGGAACCGTCACTACTGGCAGCAAGGCCGTACCCAGGTTTTTTTTTTTGGGGGGGGGGCTGTGTGGCTGTGCGGTGAGTTTTATATAAGAAAAAATTGGAACGCAATGATAAAGTAGTATATTTTATAATAGAATTTGATTTTTAGAATTAATTGGGGGGGGGGGGGGCTGTAGCCCCCTAGCCCCCCCCCCTCCGGGTACGGCCTTGACTGGCAGCGTAGCCATATCAACTCTAGAATCTTCGATTTTTTTTTAATAAAGCAGCTATACTGATAAATGACAAATACTAGAATAAATAAATATAAAAAAGAACTTCTTAATGCCCGAAACAATGCCACAAATTGTACCAGAAATTAGTAAAATTAATATAATTATATAAACCCCCCCCCCCCAAACCGAAAAGTTCTACCACCCTATCCCCAACTACCACCAAACGTACTTACTAGTTACCACCCCCTTAATACCTCTTCCCCCCCCCCCCCCCGTTTCACCTCATTATTCAATCCCTTCCGTTTCGGATAAGCTACCGGCCCCTGACACTACCACTAGTCAGGCGAGCAGTAAACTCCCACCAGTGGCTGTTGGGGGGAGGGAAGGGCAGGGGGAAGGGATGATGGGGTGAAGGAGGAGGACTGGGGGGGTATGTGTGCCTCCTTGAGAGGTAGCACGCCCCTGTTTGATATATTCCATCGAGTCCGAGCCCAGTAACCGAGGGCCAGAGATAATGAGGGAGACAAGCAGACGTCCGGCATGTGTTGAATGTCTTTTGTTAGACGTCTGCTGGAAGGAAGAGCTGAATACTTCAGATATTTGGAAGAGCTAAATAGAGATATTGTAGAGATTGTGAGTTGAAGAGTGTATGTGGGGGAGGGGGAAAGGTGGAGTGTGGGGGTGGGTGTTTAGAATATTTGAAAAAAGATATAAATTTAAATTTCTTATTTCCCACAAATGAAGCCCATTAAAGGCCGTCGTTCAGATTGGTGTGGAGTAAAACCTCCCGTAAAGAGCTGCATGCACCACGGCCAATTTATCAAAATGAACTAAAGAGGTTTAAATAATAGACACCAAAAAAATCTGTCACTTTGGGAAGCCGCACATTAGGGAGCGACCGAAAATCGGTAAAAAGGCATATCGGTCGCTCCCTACCGCACATAACTTTAATTGCCATATTTGAGGGCAACTATTGTAGATTTTAACCACATAATCAAATCTTTTATACATCAAAAAAAAAAATATGTTACGATCCATTTTATCTAGTCCAATTCATTGGTCTTCACCGCGGTTCGAACTCCTGCCCCTCAGATCGATATCACAAATGAGCGCTACAGTGTTACGTTTTTACTAAGCCTACTATGTATGTACCGCTGTGAGAGTTAGCTAGCACCTGGGGCTAACAGCTTTATGGCTGTCCCTAGATATTGTGCATTTGTTTATCTATTCAGTGGATGTGAAAACTTTGGGTAGTTGGATATTGATACATTTTAGAATTCATTAAGGATGTCTAATTTGGTGCAGAATTATTTCTTGTTTCGCTATTATTTATAATAACGCAAATGAGAACACATTTTAATAAATGAGAAATTTTTTTTTTTAATTCTATCATTTAAAAAAAATTCTTTAAAAAAAGATAAAGAAACAAACATCAGTAGAGATATGAAATGACTTTAATGACAACAAAAGAATGAAGATAAAGATGTTCCCTTCTGTTTGTCCTCCACACAAAGTCCTTCTGGCATGAGAATTTATGACATTCAGCAGACAAGGGAATGCCAGAAGATGAAAGAACGGAACCGGGAGAGAAAGGGGTGGGAGAGAAGGGAAGCTACGGTTTTATGAATTGTGGGACAGCTCACAGAAGATGAAGAAGAAAATAAAAAAAAAGACCCAAATGAATGACTCGAACTGTGAGCCGAGGAAGTCTTCAAAACATCAACGAGTCGTTTAATCCGATGGGGGGAGAAGGCCAACTTGGCAAGTAAGTCATCGCCAGAGATTTGTGTGGACAGTTTGGCTGCACACGTCAGCGAACATTGACTTTGTACCTGGCATGTTTATCAGTGGCAGCATACAGTATTGTTACACTCGTCCGCGTGCTTGGTGGATGATGAATACAACTGCATACATGAGTTTGCTGATGTATGCTTAGGATGGTATGCATATAGACCTATATATATATATGTATATGGTGTGGTTGGGGGGGGGGGGGTTAAGATATAAAACATCAAAGCAAGACAGTAAGAAGAAGGCGATGCAATAAACAGCAGAAAAACTCATGAAAACTCTCTTGATAGAATGCATGAAGAAAACGTTATGGGTTTAAACATATTGACTAAACACATTAGCACTTTACTTAAATAGAATGCATTCAAACATGGAGACAAATGTAGAAAGCGTTGAGTAACCCAGAGAACAATATAAATACACGTAAACAGACATACCAGAATGCCACACAAAACACCAAAAAGGTAATTATTGGAGCACGCGGAATAAAGAGAACAATAAACATAAATAATAATAAAACACGTTTATCCGGTAGAAAATTTTTTAGTACAAAAACACCACAAAAACAAGTGACAACATGAAAATTAAAATCTAATCACAATTGTAATTTGATGTTGGCCAGTACAAAACCAGCAACACTCGGTCATGCAAGTAGACAGTAGTGATAGAAAGCAATGTAATAAACAGCTCCTGAACAGAAGTTGCAAGGAATTATAATTTTTTTTTATAGTTAAAAGATTTGTGATTTGACTTGATTTGATTAGGAGATAAATTCCTAGTCGCACGCTTCTTTCTGTTAAAATGGTTGGAAAAATGTGGCATCAAACTGACCAACATTCTGTCCGTGTACACGGTGTTTGGTCAAGTTGATTTACTTTTATCTCAGATACCCAGTGAAAATAAATATTTTGGGTAGCTTTTTTTTTTTTTAATTAGATAGACCAATTGAGTTAAATATGTTGATAAAGTTATGTCTAGGCGTAAATATATTTAATGTCAAATTCAATAATTATGCTTAACTTTTTGTGGAAAATGTCTAAACTTATTAAGTCAATGTTTATTATTGATAAATGCACGGTATAAAACATTTGATCTATTTCTGATGGCTATGTATAAGGTGCAATCGATATATGTTTGACAATATGTAAGTATTTATTACAAATGATGGTCATATGATTTCATCCTTGATACAATTTAATAATGTTAATAATAAAATTTTTTTTAAAATTATTATTAATTGTTTTCATGCTATGTAAACAACATGTGGTTGGGTATTTGAATTGATTAGTTGAATTATTTGAGTGAAAGAATACACAGCTTTTATGCCACATGCCAGCTACTAATAGGCGTTAAAACTGAGAGACCTGACCCGACCCGGGGGTGGGGCCTTAGGGGTTACGGGGAGGGGTCATAGGGCTATTAGGAAGCTGTCCATAAGAATGGGACTGAATATACTCCACAGTCCTTTACTAAAAGAGACTAGGGTCAGAGTGCGTTTCTTTACCTGATCTTTCTGCTTGCTCAGATTTTCTCGAATGTTCTGCAGATGGTGGATCATCTCACTAATCTGTCGTTCCTTCTCGCTCAGGGTAGCTTCCCCGGCCAGCACGGCCTGCACAGTGTCCAGTACTTTGGGGCTGTCGCCGCCGAGGTCAGCCATTGACCCCAGGGTCGGGTCAGACGGGGCGTCCACGGCTTTGGAGTTGAGCCTCTTGAGCACGTTCTCCATCGATCGCCTCTGGTGGCCGGAGTACAGAGTGGACAGCGGCGAGGACATCTTGGACGACGGCGGCGACGAGAGCGGGCGCATGGAGGTGCTGGTGGACGACAACGAATGCTCGTCCGAGCGAGACGTGTCCTGGTCCGACTCTCCGTCCGTGGCAGGGCGCTGACCGGTGCTGCCCCTGTGCCTTTCGCTCTCTTCTTCTTCTTCTTCTTCCCCCTCTTGCCGCTGGTCATCTTTGTGCGTCTCGGACACTCCGCCGTCCTCGTCTACCGTGCTCTCATCATCGCAAGTGTCTTGGTCAGACTGAGGGTCAGAGTTGGAATGCGCGACATTCTCCTCATTTTCCTCCGGGAGGTCAAAGGGTGACCCCGATCCGCCCAGACCAAGAACGAGCTGGCCGTTGAGCAATTCTTCTTTGGGGAGCTTCGTTGGAGTGTTCTTCCTCTTTGACGACATACTCCTGAAAAAGACAGATGGTGTAAGACAGAGTTTAATGGTTTGAAACATTGATACTAACATTTTTATTTCCTTTCATTTACATTTTGACAAAAAATTATAAAAAAAGAAAAAAAAAAGGAAACATTTGCACGCAGCAAATGCACCAATGGATATACTTGAAGAAAATTGCCAATTTTTGAGGGACACATTTTTAATTATGTAAAAGTTACAGAGTTTTTCAGTTATTTTTTTTTTTCATTTTTCACGAAATCGCATTTTGACCTGTAACATGGTAAGAGGCTAAAGTTTCTAATGTAAGGGAACATTACTCAAATTTTCCTTAATCTGTTATCTGTGGTTGCACACTATTTTTTATTTGCGCATTTTTAAAATCTATTTTTTTTTTTATAACGCAGCACCAAAATATACCTACACACTAGAACAATACACACAAACATGGCGGGCGGCTTTTGGAAAGATCAGTTTAAATTGACGATGTGTCTATCTGTGTAGTTTTAATTGATTTATAATCTGTGGTTGTAACACACAAGTTCAGTACTACTGTAGTACTGTACTGCTGTACTAGTGGACTACTGTATTACTGTACCACTGCACTATTGGACGACTGGACTATTATACTGCTGTACGTACTATAGGACTACTGGACTATTGCACTACTGTTCTACTTTACTACTGTACTACTGGACTAATGTACTACTGGACAACTGTACAACTATACTACTGTACTATTGGACTACTGGACAACAGTACTAATATACTACTAAAATACTGTGATACTGTACTACTATACTACTGTAGTACTTTACTACTCTTGAAGTTTTCTACGGGATTATTTAATAATGAATCACCGAATTAGAATATGTCAATGGGCCATTGGGCGTGGTTTAGGTGAATTGCTTTGTACAAAATTTTCTTTAGTTTGCTTCCAACATACAAATCATAATTTTTTTCTCGGGAATTATTTCGACAAAACAACAACAGCAACAACAACACAAGGCTGGTTTCCCTTAAACTTCCTAAGGGCTCATCGGGGCAGATGAAGTGTAGAATTCATCTGTTTCACTAACCTCGGCATATGAAGGGATTGTGTGGTTAGCACAACGCCCCAGCCGCCTTTACTTCCTTAACTTAAGAGTCATCAACGCAATTAAAGCTAGGTGGGGACCCACACCAGGACCTGACAAAAATCCCAAGGCTCTCTCAGAGGTTCGAACCCTGGACACTCCGATCGACGGCACCACCATCACCCGTCCCCCTTTTGACTTAATATCTGGCATTAATTTAGGACATAAGACTGTCTGATCCCTTCCCCCCCTGTCAACACTATTTCAAATATTTATTCAAACGTGTCATTGCACGCACGCACACACACACACACAGAGAAAAAGCGCACCCTCTTGTGCACTGTTAAATGCACAAGTGAATGACACAATTATAACACACTTTTTCCTCCCTGACTTCCTGTACTCTCAATTCTCTCTCAGGCTTATATATATATATATATATATATATATATATATATATATATATATATATATATATATGTATATAACAACTCACATACACAAGTAACAACTAAATAAAAAAAACAAGCGATTAAGCCTGTTCCATTCTGGACACAGGACGTGTTAGCGCATTTTTCATGTTATCTTTCAGTAAATATTTGTAAATTTTGGAAATGTTTATAAATTCAATTGTGTAATGCATATATCTGAAAAAAGATATTAAAAGGACAAGTAAGTCATGTTGAATAACTGTTACAAAAATAAATAATGATTACGCCCCTTTGATTAGCTTTTATTATTTATATTTAAAATATAAGCAAAACGGTACATAACAAATTCTTATATTTTGGCCCTGAGAGGTCAAATCGCGAAATGGACTTTTGATGTACACTTGGCAGGCCAAGACCTACACAATGATATATACATCATGGGTCTAGGACTTATGGTTGCTGAGATATAGGGCGGTCCATTATTAATATAGCTTATATAGTAAAAAAACGGTACTTTATAAGGCCCCTTTTACGGCCCTGAGAGGTCAGATCGCGAAATGGAAAAAAGTCATTTCTTGGCAGGCCAAGACCTACAAAATGATATATAGATCATGGGTCTAGGACTTATGGTTGTTGAGATCTAGGGTGATGACAGACAGACAGACAGACAGACAAAACGGGGACAATAGAGCATTTTTTTTCGAAAATGCTCTAAAAATCTTCGAGACTTGTGCACTGTTATCTGATATGAGCATCCGTTTTCACACGATCTCTGGCACTATGCAACTTTAACTGTCCATTCATAATTTGTGTGTGTCTGTGTGTGTGTTAGTTGTGTTCCGCTCTCTCTCTCTCTCTCTAATGTTTCTGACCGGAGTCCACCCCGAACAAAAACAAGAAAAACGTTTATATATGTCTTGCAGAACAAATGTCCCCCTTGTGTCGTCCTAACGGGCACCTACATTCCTAAGATATCATGGGAGTTAAACTGTTTTCACAAGGGCTGGTGCGGGGGGGGGGTGAGGGGGTGGAGATGGGAGGGAGGGGGGGCGAGAAAACTGCAGCCTACGTCATAAAATGGGCGGTGGCTGTGGTAGGGTACGGTAAGGTGTATAACAAAAGGGATTTATCTTGGCGAGTTAGAAAATGAGGATTTAAAAAAAAAATAGGAAACCAAGTCAAAGTCGAAAGAAATGGAAGGGTGGGAGGGGGGAGAAGGGGTTGGGGGGGGCATCTAAAAAAAAAATTAAAATCAGTGAGACAATGACCGGTCTTGTCAGGCAGTAGGCTCGCTGAGTGGCGCTGATGTGATGGGATGCACGTACATCAAACGTGTGAGCACATAATGCTCTCAGCAAGATTGTTACGCGCGTCCTGACCCTTTTTACTACTCACTCCGTAGCCCCCCCTCCCCCAACCCCTCACCTCCTTCGCCGTTCCTTCCCTCCCCACCCCCCCCCAAACCTCTGTCCACCATTTCCCTCTCACTTTATCGTAAGACAAGCGGTTATTATTATTATTTTTTGTGTGTGTTTCAAGAAACATCAGGTGGACGGACGATAGTGGACGTTTTGTTAAGGGGGGGGGGGTCGCCCGTATGTTGTCTAAGTGGTGCGATGACAGACACTGAGCGTTGCTTATACTCTCTCCTCCCCCACCCCCTCCCCCCTCCATCCCCGCATATGCAGATATACACACATACGTACTTTGGCACAGTGACACTTACACACTTGAATATATTCATAGACACACACATGCAATACTCACACATAACATATACTCATGTAACATATACTCACACGTAAAATATACTCACACATAAAATATACTCACATATAACATATACTCACACTCCCAACCTAGATGGTTACAACATTAGATATGTACAAGAGTTTCTCGTGCGTGTTTTGGACCCCCCCCCTCCCCCCGAGGCACATAACTCCCAATATATTTAGGGCCAATTGAAAAAAAAAAAAAGAACCGAACTTTCGAGGCCCTATTTCCATCACATTTTAGATGAAGTAATACTATACTCGAATGGGGCCCTTCATTTCACCTGATGCTCTAGGCGGGCCAGGTACGAGGCGTGAGTGTTCGTTGCCCTATGTTTGAATAAATCTTTCTTCGTGACCGGAATGTATTCGTTAAAACGAAAGAGAGAGAGAGAGAGAGAGAAGAGAGAGAGAGAGGGGGGGGAGAGAGACAGAGACAAAGACAGAGAGAGGGAGAGAGAGAGAAAGAGAGAAAGAGAGAGAAAGAAAGAGAAAGAGATAGCACAGATATAATGAGTCATTGGGGCGGGACGATGATTGTGTGATTGAGTAAATGATTGAGCTCTACGTTCTCGCGATTGGACTATTTGTAGGTATGAATGCGCGGGCTATTTATAGTACTTGTAAGAATTGAGTGAGATGTACCGAAGATTAAATCGAATGATTGAGTGAGGTCAACCAATGATTCAACTAGTCCTTTACGTAAGAACATTTTAGTTACATGTATGAATGATTCGTTTATTTGAATGAATGATTCAGTAATGTGAATGAACGATCCAGTAATTTGAATGAATGATTCAGCAATTGTAATGAACGATTCAGTAATTTGAATGAATGATTCCGTAATTTGAATGAATTATTCAGTAATTTGAATGAACGATTAAGTAATTTGAATGAATGATTCAGTAATTTGAATGAATGATTCAGTAATTTGAATGAACGATTAAGTAATTTGAATGAATGATTCAGTAATTTGAATGAATGATTCCGTAATTTGAATGAACGATTAAGTAATTTGAATGAACAATTAAGTAATTTGAATGATTGATTAAGTAATGTGAAAATATGATTGACAGGAGTGAAAGACATGTAAACATCACTGAACGGACCAGTGACCAAAGATTGGGTGCCTGTGCCAATAGCAAACCTTCGAGAAACAAGGTCATAACTTCCTGGGTGCACACATAACTAATTATTTTTTTTTTAAATTTCCGTCCGCTATCTTGAAGATGTAACCGGAGTCTTGGAGCCAGACCACGGGTGCTATCAGTGGTGGGAGCAGCTATTCCTCCAACTTGTGCTCAGGGATTTTTAAAAGTTGCTGTGTGTGTGTGTGTGTAATCATTTACAGTGTGGATAGGCGGCAGTTTACAGTGGAGATACGGAGGTCACGTGATGTATTCTTACGCCGAGTCTAATTAGAAAGACCACTGACGACGACGGCCTTTCTGGATGTGTGAAGGGTGGTGGGATGTAATGGGGGGAGTGGAAGTGGAAAGGTGAGGGGGGGAGAGGGGGTGAGAGGTCTTAGGTGAGATAAAAGGTTAAACCAAACATGTGATAAATTTACTACCAAGTCGTACATAGAGCAGTGTGGCGGATTTTGACTCTTACGGACAAGCATTTCTTCCAAATTTTTTTTTTTTTTGCATGTTTGTATGTTACTGTTTTTTATTACAGAAAACTCATTCAACAGGATGCACACGCATTATTTTTGCCACCACACTCTTTAAAATGGAGGGGGGGGGGAGTGGGAGGGGGAGAAGGGAAGAGAGGGGGTAGGGTCTCATGAACACGAGAGTCGCTGATACCCTATTTATATTATTTGCTTCGGATGAGGCTTTAAAAATGTAGTTGTATAAACTGATAACTTTTGCACGTAACGTGGGCCGTGAACAGCTTTTTGGGTTTGAATGGACGGAGTTAGTGACCGTGTTTCTTTATTCCGTCTGACTGTCTGTCTGTCTGCCTGTCTATCTATCTATCTCTCTCTCTATATATATGCAAGGAACAGGTGTGATGCCCGGCGTTCCCCGGGAAAATAGAGATGCAATTTGTGCCCCCCTTCTCCTCCTATATACTGCTATATACTATAACGGACATTTCGTTTCGCTTTATTCTAATTTCTAAAAAAGTTAAAATGTCAGGTAGTATATATGTATGTATTAAAAAAAAACTTCGATTTTACATTACTGCTAAACCAATCAAGTTTCAAAATTTAATCACAGCGAATTTCAATAATATATTGGAACGCTTACAGTTTTGTTTAAATTCTGTGTAAAAATGTATGAATGTTGATTAAATCGATCTAGGAAGATAGAATCAGATGTGTGAGATATAATTCATATTATTATGATGATCAAAAGATGTAATAATGCGATAATTTTTTTTTATTCCGTTGCCAGTCAAAGGTTTGAAAAGATTAAAATAATGTACTTACGAGAAGCGAAATTCTTTGTATTCAAATCCACACACAAAATGTATTATGTTATTTTTTTTTTTTTAATTTAAAGAAAAGAATAATAGAACAAGAAAACTAAAACGATTCTGGTTTATTTTGAAAAGTTAATTTTTGTTATGTCGTAGCCCATAGACACTTATATATATATATATATATATTGTTGCCCATACACACATACACGTACTTATATATTAAATTGTGTCGCCTTTACACTTTTATGGCAACTGATAAAACTAAACCAAACCACATGTAATTGTATGAACAATATTTGTCCAATAAAAGTCAAAAAGTAAAATTAATCAATCCATAGGAAGAGTATGGAAGGGAGAGGGGGCGGGGTATTGGGGGCGGGAGCGGGGGTGGGGGGAGAAACAACAATCCTACAGTGTAATTCATTTTTTTTTCTCTCTCTCTCTCTCTTTTTCTTTTTTTTTTTAAACATATATATAGAAACAATCTCCAATCGTTTCTATGGCTTAAATAATGACAAGGGATCAATCAAACAACGTCTCCCCCCCCCCCCCCCACCGACTCAATTGACCACACCTTCCTTCATCTGCCCGGGTCTTTCTCTGTACTCAAGACAAATTAACAGTCATACAAATGTTAATCTTAAAAAAAATACTACGTCAGAATTATATATATATATATATATATATATATATATATATATATATGTGTGTGTGTGTGTGTGTGTGTTGATTTTATATTCATGAAACTTGATGTGATGGTTGAATTAATAGAGATTATAAAAACATTATTCTCAGAATATAAAAATCTATCACAATTGTTGTACAGATAACAGAATACGCGTACTAGTAAAAGATGGTGTACTTTTAGGAAAGTTAATATCATTGTGTTTAAACAATACAGTAAAGAGTAAAAATTCCCTTTAGCCCCTACGGGCTCATCGGGGCAGATGAAGTGTAGAATTCATCTGTTTCAGTAACCTCGGCATATGAAGGGATTGTGTGGTTAGCACAACGACCAGTCGTCTTTACTCCCCCAACTTAAAAGTCAGGTACCCATTTTAAAGCTGGGTGAACTTATGCCATGACCTGAAAAATCGCAAGGAACCTCACTGATGTTTGAACCCAGGACTCTCCGGTCGTTAGTCGAGCGCTCTACACCACACACGACCACCCGTCCCCCAAAACAATACAGTAATGTTCTTTAAAACAAAGTTGAAGAAACTCTCGTTCCTCTGTACAATATTGACCGTACCAGTACAACATTTTCACCGTACCAGTACAGCACTGTGCTAATACTGAACAATCCAACCACAGACAATTTAAGTTCATTTGTTGTTTATTTTTCTCTCCTCCTGTTCTGGTTTGCTTTGTTAGATGTCACAATTATATATCAGTACAAGACACTGACATGATTGGCATAGGGGAGGGCTGGCATAATTCAAAGAAATTCACGCATGAATAGACTCTAGGCAATGGGGCTAATTACACCGTAATGTGGGCAGTCCGCAGGGGGGAAGGGCATGGTGGTGGAGGCGAGGCGGGCAGTTGAAATGAACTATAATTTATCGTCTGCCTTTGTAAGATCAAGGTGGAAGACGCCATTTTTTTTTTAATAAACTAACTTTAAAAATATGAACATGAGTTTGTATTTCTGATTTAAACTTTTCAAGTCGCCGTTTCAAAAATTTGTCTGTCCATCCATTCATCCGTCAAGTTATCCATCCACGACTCTGTCTATCTGTCCTATTTATGGCGAATAGATCTTTTTTTTTTGTTCTTATGTTTCTCTACACATCCATCTGTTGATCTATCGCAATAGATTCGCGAGTCTATTGATCGATTAGGGGAATCGTTCCCCATATAAGACATTCCCCCCCCCCCCGCATGGGTCAGGTTATTGCTGTTATCAGTTAAATAGGGATGGATGGGGTATAGATTATGTCCGTTATAAAACGCAATAAAAGTTACATAACATTCTAGCATTTTCTTCGAACATGGCATGTGGGTAGATCGCTTTACTTAACAGCTGGCAGTGCCTGTCCTGATATTATACCTGTATAATGTTATAATGTTGTTGTTGTTTTTTTTTTGGGGGGGGAGGGTGTGGGGGGTACATTTGTGATTATTTTAACATTACACAATATGTGGAAGACCCTTTAGTCTAACTAAATATGCAAACTATGTGTTGTCCATAACTGGGTATAGGAGGATCGGCATAAGAATCCATTGTGTTCAACGAAATTTAGTCGAGTATGTTGATAAAAATACATATTACCGTACAGTTGTATCTGGGGCGCCGAACTTAGAAGGGGGCGCCGAAATGGCGCTGTTAAAATGTTTTTTGTTTTTTTTTTCATTTTTGAGATTCGGACTATGGCGTCCAAGATCACCATGTCCAGCTTGTGATTTAAATGTGGACATTGTCTTAATTCACTGTGACCATTTCTTTTATCGCTCATGCCAGAAGTAATTTAAGCTAAACTTTTGTTCAACGTTAAACGTGTTTATTTATATCAGTTTTATATTGTTCCTTTAACTTTTCCCTTAATCGTAAAATATTTTTAAGCCACCAATCGAAAGATTCCCCGTAACCCTACCTTCTAATACACTCCTGAAGTAATGATGAATAATGAGAGGATGAATTGTTTAAAAAAATATGTCTTTAATAAAAAATATTGATTTATATATATATATATATATAAAAGATCGTTACGGTTAAAAGAAAGTTTCATGTTGCCCCCTCATCCTCCCCACCACCACCCCCCGGGACAGTCAACCAATCGATTATATTCCCTTATTCTGATTCTCTTCCCTTGTTCTGATTCTCTTCCCCTGCTCCTCCATCTTTGCCAGTGTGATTTTATGCAGATTTGGCTTCGCTTAGTCTGTTGGTGGTGTTGTTGTTGGTGGTGGTGCAAGGTTCGGCGTGGGGGAGTGGGAGGGAACGGCGGTGGCCGGTGTTTACACATGTGTCAATCAATAAGACGTCTGTCTGCCAGTCTGTCTGTCTGTCAAAACTGTCATTAGAGATGATTCCTGGTAGATGGTATTCATTATTGTCTCCATTCTGGCAGACGTGACCTCCAATATTTAAACGCGAATGAACGAATCTCATCAAACACAAACACACGCACGCACAGAAAGCGACCAAAATCAACAGGAGTATAAACACATTTCGATATAATTAGTTACAAATTGTTCGCTTAAAATTTTCCCGAAGACCTGTGTGAGGCAAAAAGTCATTGGCTTCGCGCAACTTCGGTAGGAAATTAATGTTTTTTGTGTGCGCGCAACATAGCGGTACATGGGCCGATTGACTTTTTTTTTTTTGGGCTCAGTTGTAATGTTTGTGTTCGCGATCTGGGAGTCATGTGCTCGCGCACTTGCTTTAGAGAGGGTGGAGTGAAAAAGTGAAAAAAAAAAAGTTGATTGTCATGGCAAAAAAAAAAACAATTAGTTTTGAAAACACAAAATATGTGAAGATATTTTTAATTGATTTATTGACACTCTTATCTGGTCCTAATTAGCCACCATTTGTTTTTGGTTTTTTGTTGATTTCATCTTGTCTCCTGTCTCCTGGCCCTACACTCCCAATCATCCCCCCCCCGGGGTCAAACAAACGTCCCCCCCCCCTAATCATTCCACTAACACTTTCTACTTCACTTGACAGAAACGGGGAAAAAAATAACCAGAAGACACGGAGACAGATAATAGAGAGGAGAGGGGAGGGGAGGGGAGGGGTGGGGTGAGGGTTGTAAGGTATATATAACTCTATAACTCGTGGTTCGTCACCGTACGACTTGTAATGACAGGTGAGGAAGTGGAGGAGGTGGAAGGGGGGAGGAGAGGAGGGTTTGGAAAGGGGGCAGCCACTAATCGCGACCCTTTTCAAGATCGTGGAGGGGGAGTGGGGGGGGAGGGGAAGGGGGCGCAAGACAAATCATTACTACCTGTTTGGCCGCCGCAGACGTGAGGAAAGATTGATGTCCCTTTGCAGAAGAAATCACTTTCTTTCGAAAAAAAAAACCCGTTAGGGATAAAGGAATGGGGGAGGGGGGGGGGAGGGGAGGGGAGAGAGGTTAGGGCGCGAACGAACGAAATGTGATCGAGTAACAAGAGCCCCTTGACAAATATTGTGATGAATTGTTGTCGAGCCAGATGACACATTTTAATGACATGTGTAATGACATTTGGAATGTAAGACGGGCAGGGGAGGGGAGGGGAGGGGTGGCGGGGGAATCAAAAATTGAAAATAAAAAAAAAGAAGAGAAAGAAAAAAACAGAATTAACTGTTTCATAGAAGGAACAAACCATAAATTATGTGTGTCTGTTGAAAAGAAGAATCGAAGTCAAATCGCCTGGAGAAATTTTTAAACCTCCCTTAATGAGATTATGGGATGGAGATCAATGTAAGGTTGTTTTCTTTGGGGGCGGGGGAGTGGGGGAGGGTAAAGGATTGGGGTCAAGTATGTGACACAATCAAAATTTAAAAAAAAAGTTAGCACACACTAAAAAAAAAAATAATAACACAATGTTAATTTATTGTCAGGATTATTGTCAGGATTATTGTCAGGAGTTTGTTGAAACATATTTGGTGGAAAGGGGGAAAAATTAAAGTGGATTGATAGGGAAAGTAAAGAACATTATAACAAGATTTGAAAATTACGTTCTCTTATATAATGATATAGTTGGGGAAATAAGAGGGAATTAGGTGGGAAATATTATATGTAGAAAGAAATTAAATTCTGTTTACAAATTGTAGAACTACATTTAGTAAACAAATCAAAAGGTAAATATGATTACATTGTTTTACAATGGGCATACGATAAGCAAAACAATGAACGATTCCGTGACATGTTTGCTGTATTCGTGTTTATGGGCTGTAGGAGATGGGTTCGAATCTTTGAAATATGGTTAACGGGTTTCTTTCTTTTTTGGTTGTAGATTGAGGAAATAAAGTTTTAATATTCAACACACACACACACACACACACACACAATCAGACCAAAGAAACAAATATTTATATTGAATGGTATATTAAGTATTGTTTTTCTATTTTTAGAAAACAAAAAATGTATGGGCCTTAATCTGCTCAGACCTTAACTGAAGTTTGTAAATCTGCATGTATTTTACGTTACTTTAAATACAAGGAGCAGCAAGGCCGTAGCCAGGGGGGGTGCTAGGGGGCTGCAGCCCCCTCCCCAATTAATTCTAAAAATTAAATTCTATTATGAAATATACTTTTTTATCATTGCGGTCCAATTTTTTCTTACATAAAACTCTCCGCACAGCCCCCCCCCCAACAAAATTCTGGCTACGGCCTTGAGGAGCAGTATTATATTAAAAGGAGTTTTATACAAGGAACAGTATTATACAAGGCGCAGTATTATACAAGGAGAAGTATTATGCATGGAGCAGTATTGTACAAGGAGCAGTATTATACAAGAAGTATTATGCATGGAGTAGTATTATGCAAGTAGCAGTACTATAAACGAGTTGGGGTTAAAGAGTCGATTCAGTCATCCTAATACATCATCAACATGTTGGTAAAACTTGGTATAACTTGGTATGTATAACTTGGTATAACTTGGTATAACCGCGAAAAGATCGGCGAGGTAAATCTTTGAGGCGGCACACTGTAACTGAACTAACGTCAGCGACGGATCATCATCATCATCATCGTCGTCGTCTCACTTAATTCATTGTCGATGTCGGATCAAACGGTGCTGCCGACACAAACAGCTGAATGTTGACGGGAGCCTTCGACTAACCCCAATGTGTGCCCCCCTCTCCTCCCCTCCCTCCTGTTCACCTGTCAAGTATTACGCCAAAATCGCGCCGCAAGTGTCGCTCCACTTGAATCCGTCAACAACAACAAAGGCAGATGACCGCCACCGCAACAAGATGACCACACAATGAGAGTGACCAAACATCAATATTGGATGAGCTACTTCAACAACCGACGAGAATATTTCGCGAATGTTTTCTTTCTTTTTTCCCTTTTCATGTGACGTAGAAGGAGTGAAGTGAAATCTGAGACGGCCGCAGGGTTTGCGGTAAGTCATTGCGCAACCACTCTCGATCGCGGGACGTATCGTGCGGAAACTTCAATAGCATCGCGGCACACAGAAGTCCATCCATCATCTCGACTCGCGTCCCGAAACCCAAACGACGCATCTGACGGTGGTGATTATCACCGAATATAACAATCACAGCAACCATAATAACAATCATTACAATCATAATATAAGATCTTGACAACAATATTTGACACATATACATGGGATGTTCACCAAATATAACAATCACAATCATCATAACAATCATTACAATCATAATATAAGATCTTGACAACAATATTGTAATACATAGGCCTATACAAGGGGAGCTAAGCATTTTGTGAACTTCGGTAGCCTGCCCTTGCTATTGATGACATCTTGAGAAGGTCTCTCCCCATGAGGTAAATATTAAAAGTAGAGTTATTGTCCCCTTAGATCCATGGAACCCGACAAAAGTGCTTAATTATCAATAGAAAGAACACTAGCTTGCAAATACATAAAGTACAATATTCATTAAAAAAAATTTTTAGCTCATTCTTAGAGCTGAGTTTTAATTTTGTTTCCTTTTTTTTTTTTAAATTTCTACACTTCAATTAAAGAAACAAATAAATAATAAAAGGGACGATTCGATACAATTCATCACGCTCTCTATAAATGTCTTATCTTGATTGATTAATATTTTTATTTCTTTCTTCGTTTGAGAATTGATTTTGGTTTTTTATTTTTTAGAAAGCTGCGTTTATCATGAAATACACGTACGCTTTCTCTTGGCCTGACATGGCTACGTTGATTTCAAATGAGAACTATTTAAATGAAATAGACATGAAACGTAATATGTAGAGTTGCTGACCGACCAAAAGGATGTAACAATATTTTAACTTGATGTCTAAAGATGGATGGGCGGGGGGGCGAGGAGTTGGGGGGGGGGGGGGGAGAATCTATTGTTATTTCAGTAAAAAAAAAAAGTGTTATAAATCTCAACATATTTGTACTTACAACTATTTTACATTTCAAACGGAAAGCGGTTGTTTCGATTAATTTTTTTAAATCCCGATTATTATTATTATTGATATTACTTAATTATACTTTGGCTTTTAGAGGGATGTGGGGTTTTTTTTGTCTTTTTTTACTCTTAACGATTTTCGCTTATGTGACGGATGATATATGACGCAGAAGTGAAATTAGAAGTACACGGGGGGGGGGGGAGGGGTCTTCGAGAGGATCTCAATAGCACAGGCCTCGGTGAGTGTCGACCTGAAGGTACCTGGTTCTATCTCCGGTGAGGACCAAGGAACATTTTCAGGTCATGGCTGAAGTCCTATATTTCCCATGGTGCCTCCATGGCCATTGCACTATCGGCATTAGTGAGGATGAAAGAAGGGATCCATAAAAAACCGTCCAAACTCGTGGTTTATAGAATCTAAGAGATTTCATCTCATCCTTACAGGGGCGTCACACACACTCGCGCGGCCCCGGTATCAGTAGCCACGCCCTAAGGCCACCCACTAATGTGTCTTTACTTCTGTTTTGATTACACCAAAAGCAAATTTGAATTACTTGAAATCTTTTGGGCCATTAAAGAAAGTCATTATATTAAGTGTCCCCATTTCGCGCGAAACACGATCGAACAGGATACACACGATTTGAGACATTAGCTCAACGAATATTCTTATTTAATACAACAGAGGTCCAAAAAGCAATATATAAGGCGAAACCCAATGAGAAAAAGGCCTAAAGGCAGACCAAGAAGCAGATGGTTAGAGGAGGTGGAGAAAGACCTTAAAGCCATAGGAGTGAGAGAGTGGAGGAAGAAGAAGACCATGGATCGGGAAAAGTCGAGAAGAGTAGTATGGCAGGCCAGGGCCCTAAAGGGCCGTAGAGCCAAAGGAATAATAATAATAATAATAATACAACCTTTATTGGTGTGTATTAACCTAAATATAAATCAACCTTAATTCGTTCAACTCTCAGCCACAAAGAAACATGACCATAAATTTCCCCCATGAAATCCCTATATACTTGATTCGCCTCTTCTTGGAGAATCTTTTAATAAAGTAGCGCTGTCTTATAAAAAGAAAAAAATATATATATATATATAAATAACGACGCAGCTCTAAGCAATATCTACTCTGCTTCGTTTTGCGACGATACAAATCAGAGACCTAAACACTTTAACGCTGTCATCAATCTACCATACAAGAAAAACGTAAAAAAAAAATAAATAAAACAACCAACACATGATTTACTTCACTTTCTAGTACTATATCCTCCCCCACCTCAAACCCCCCCCTCTACCCCAATCCCCCTCTCCCCGAAAGAAAAATTGGGTATGGGAGAGAAAAATATACGTCTGCTCTCATGAAAAATCCATACGTTAACCATTTTGCCCTGTCGGGGCGGGTGACGCAGACTAAGTCGGAGTTCCGACACTGGATTCACATTGAGTTCTGATTGGTCCCCCCCCCCCCCAAACCGTCAATAGACAGACACAATCAAGGCGGAAACGCAGCGGACTTCACTTCTGGAATCGAGGCTCGAGAGAAGCAAGAGAATAAAAAAAAGAAAAGCTTTAAGAGTAACTTCCCTTGTTTCTGGCGCAACAAAACCGCGCGTTAATTTTGAAATTGTCACCGTTAAGTAGCATCCTTTGTCGGAGAGGTGAATGGAGTCGTTAGGATGGTTCTTGGAGCTATTGTGCTCCGTGTCCATTAACGGATTGGTGAGAGATGGACGGGGGGGGGGAGGAGGAGGAGCGGGGTGGGGGATGTTGGAAGTTGAGAAGAAGACTAGTGACTGAAACCATAACCCTCTTGTGCCGCTGGCAGGTCAGGAGGAATAACTCCAGACTGTAGATCATCCCGTCAGTGACGCTTTGGTGCTTCCGAATAAAAGAGACCGCCGGTCTCCGGGATATGGAGTAGAAAGCTGCTTGCAATAACAGCGTGCCCTGTTAGTTTTGACCTCCATGGGGCTTTTTACAGATACCGTTGGGGCAAGAAGATGGTAAAGGGTGTTATGGTGAGTGGTCGGTTTGAAAAAAATAAAAAAAAAAGAGACGTGATAAAAGTCAGAAGAGGAAAATAAATAGGAGGAGAAGAAGAATAAAAATTAATGGGAGAACAGGAAGTGGTGTTGGGAGGTGAAAGATGAGGAGGAGGAGGGGAGAGGAGTGTTGATTGGTCGTGTGTTTGTGTGTGTGTGTGTGTGTGGCGGGGGTGGGTTAAATCTATGACGGTACTAGATAATGACAGTTGTCAATGAGTCAATCGGACTAAATTCAAATGGGTGTGGGAGGGGGGGGGGTGATTTTTTGTATGATCTCAGGACATAAGAAGAAGAAGATTTGGGGAAAGGGGGGGGGGAGACAGAGGAAATTATAAAAGTTTAACATTTATGTAGTGAAGTACAACTAGTTTAGAGAATATGATGTATGAACGTTCTATTTATTTTATTTTTGTTTGTATCCACGCTTTTTTTTAGATTTTGTATTGTATTTGTCGACTTATCTGTATTTGTCGACTTATCTGTATTTGTTCTGTTTTTTTTTTCTTTTTAAACCTCGAACATATTTTAGAAAACAGCGTCGTCTGTGTTGTATCTGTGTGTGGTGCAGTGGATCCCATTGATATATAGTGTTTGGGATACGACCTTGACATTTTGGGGGGGGGGGGGAAACAATGCTATCGAGAACTGGTTTTACAAGAGGGAGGTAACAAAGCCGATCCACCAGGATTGTAACAAACTAACTGAGAGAGAGAGACACACACACACACACATACACATACATGGCAACCGATGCATGAAGAGGAAAAAAAAAGGGGGGGGGGAAGGGTTTGTTGAAAAAAGAAACACAATAATCAAGCCCATAGATTAACAAAGGAGATTATATTCCAAATGTACAGAATATTTTGTCCGACCCCCCCCCCATTGTTAAACATACACACACACACACGCGCGCACACACAAAATGATAAGCTAAAAGGAAACAACAACTGCAGCTACAGACACGCACTAACAGATTCTATACAAAGAGACACAGAGCACGCACAGACAGACAGACAGACAGAAAAGATATTTGAATATTTAGATTTACAAACATAGAGGGAGAGGGGGGGGAGAGAGAAAGAGACAGAGAGAGAGAGAGAGAGAGAGAGGAAGAGAAAGACAGAAAGAGATAGCGCACACACACAGGACAAGTAACTTGAATATATAGATTTATGAAGAGAGAGAGAGAGAGAGAGAGAGAGAGAGAGAGAGAGAGAGAGACAGACAGAGAGAGAGAGAGAGAGAGCACACAAACAGACAGAAGAAATACAGACAAGACACTAGAATATATAGATTTACGGACACAGAGAGGCAGACAAACAAATGTCTTCTCACTCAGTTGCCATGTGAGAAGCTCAATTTCATTAACAGTTATGAAAAATTTAATTCCATCGCCTCAGCAAATACGCCTTAAGTGTTGACGATTCTTCTTCTTCCCACCCCCCACCCACCCATACTCAAACGTCCATTATGCTCTTAGCCCACTCCCCTACCCCCTCCCTCCCTTCGCTTCCCCCTATTACTCCTTATACTGAATCACGTCCCCCGGCCCCGCTGCCAAGCTTTCATTTAGCTGGATTCGATCACAAACACAAGCACCACCCAAAGCACGCACCGACGCCAGCTCCGCTCAGAACAACGGCCTCACCTTTCCAATCCAAAAAAAAAAAAAAAATTTTTTGAGAGAAACAAAAGGGAGGTAATCAGCGGCCGTATTAGTCGCGCGACAAAAGAGTTATCGATCTCTCCCCCTCCCTCCCCAATCAGTGTCCGTATGTGTGTGAGGGGGGGTGTGTGGCGTTGGGGGGGGTAGAGGGAGGGGGAAGCGTAGGATCGAAGAGTAACGAGCCGTGATTGTCGCCCTCTATTGCAAAGGGTGTTGAGGTGTGGGGTGGGGGGGGGGGGGGGGGACAGCGGCTAGTGGGTGTGAAGTATGTCTGATGGGGGGAGGGGAAAGTGGGTGGAGTGTCTGTGAGTGTGAAAAACCAAATTTTTAGATTTATTATTTTTTTTTCTCTATCCCTTTACATAATCGATAGTGAATGAACGATTTTTTTTCCCCTTTTCTTTCTTTATTTAGTATTGCCCAATTAATATGGATTAATCTAATTAACCCACAGCAAGAAAATAAAGAAAGAAGGTAAACAATTAAGTAATCGAATACCTAAAGGTTATTGCACTGATTGACTGTGAAATAAGGTGTAAGAAGATGGTTAGAATAAAAGAGAAGGCATTAGAGAGACAGACACGAATGAAGAAGTGTAGAACAATGCGAACTTGATTGATATAATACAAAGTAATATGAAACAGTTAAATGAGCTGCGTCGATAAAGTGTATACGAGGCTGTGGGTGGTGCGGGGGGGGGAGAACGAGACAATGGGGGACCTATAATAAGGGCCGCCCGCAAACATTTTGTATTTTGGGCCCCCGAGTTGTTCGCGACGCCCTGGGGGGGGGGGGTAAAAGCCCACAGCAAAAATCAAACTTGTATAAAATAAATAGGACGTGCAGGATCAAAGCTTTGATTTAATTCAACATTTCTGTTTCGTCAAAGCATGGTTGATAGATTCAAAAAAAAAATAATTTAATTTGTGGGGGTAGGGGGGGGGGAGTGTGTAGGATGTAGAATCATAGACATTTTTTTTTCTATAGCAGGGTTGGCAAAACATTTTTAGTAGCGGGCTACATTGGGTTCGTAAATTTGGCTGGCGGGCCGGACAGGATTTTGCCCGCGGATTGTATTTCCCCCCACCCCCACCCCATCCCCCCCGGGGCTGGTCTAGAGTAGTGCTTCTTAACCTTTTTAAGTCACGGCCCCCCTTGGAACGCCAATCAATATGTCACGGCCCCCCTATTTTGTTTTTTTAGATTTGCTGAAATTTATAATTTTAAACTTCTATATGCAAACTTTTACTAGTCAATACATGCTTTTTCTAAATGTTAACAATGAAAGAGTGAAAGGATGCAACATATAAAATAAACCAGATTTTATTTTAAACATATATTAATACTATTTACATACAATACATTAGGTTAATTATATTTTATGTGTCACATTTTTCGAAATTTCATGCCCCCCCTCAAAACAGCCCACGGCCCCCCTAGGGGGCCGCGGCCCACCACTTTGAGAAGCACTGGTCTAGAGAGCATATATGACGAGATTTTGCGTTGTCAGCCAAGTGTGACCGATTGTATACCGTAACTGCACCAAACGTACCAACTACCCATCTTTTGGTGGGAACTTGTTGACAATAGAAACCTGTTTATTGATATCACCGCTGTGACTTAGTCTAGACATGTAAAAAAAATAGTTTAATCTAAATATGTGTCTCTAAATGTGCATGTGTGTGTGTGTGTGAGTGTGTGTGTGTTGTGTGTGTGTTGGAACGTGAGACAGTGTATGCCAGAGAGACGGAATCAGTGTATGACAGAAACAGTGTGTGACAGAAACAGTGTATGAGAGAAACAGTGTATGAGAGAAACAGTGTATGAGAGAAAGAGTGTATGACAGAAACAGTGTATGAGAGAAACAGTGTGACAGAAACAGTGTATGAGAGAAACAGTGTGTGACAGAAACAGCGTGTGACAGAAACTGTGTGACAGAAACAGTGTGTGACAGAAACAGTGTGTGACAGAAACAGTGTGTGACAGAAACAGTGTGTGACAGAAACATTGTGTGACAGAAACAGTGTGTGACAGATACAGTGTGTGACAGAAACAGTGTAAGAGGAATATTTATTGTGTTTGTCATAGAAACGAAAGTATATTAGCAACAGGGATAAATTGTGTGTGTGTGTGTGTGTGTGTGTGTATGTGTGTGTGTGTATGTGTGCGTGCATGTGTGTGTTGTTGTTTGTGACATTACCAACTAAGCAAGATTTGTATTTCCTCTTAAATCGTGCTTGAGAAACCAAATAAATATAAATAAATAAAGGTATGTTTTTATTGTCCACAATACATTAGACCAAAAAAAAAACAGAGTACTCGCAACTTTTTACACACACGCTTTTTTTTTTTAAATAATAAAGAAAAATAGCTACAACCGACAGTAAATAAGTACCCAGATAATACCGACTCAGTAATAATAGATACACATTAGTGTCAAGCTGATTCTCAGTAAACAATCCAGTCAAGAAGAAAAAAAATATCTTTTTTTTGTATTAAGAGCCCCCGGGGGGATGGGGAAAAGTGGGGGTAAAAGAAATAACCTAAATAAAAAACGCGCTCACGCAAATTAGGCAACAAAAAACCCCAGATAACGCATTAAAAAAAACACAACAACACAACTATTGAAAAACAACCTATGCAAAGCGACAAGTGAATTAACTAGGTAAAATGTCGTAACAGAGTCTTTCCGAAATTTTCATCAATTTCTAGCCAATGGGGCGCCGGTGGCGTAATGCGATCGGGGCTAATGACGTGGTCACCGTGGAAACCCAGTTCCACTGTGGGGGTGGGGTGGGGGAGAAAGGAGGAAACCAAGAAAGTAAACCAAAAACAATAACAACAAAAAAAAAAAATAAACCCTGTGGGCCGATACAGTGGAACCAATATTACAATTAAACGCTATAAGTTACCTTTTTAGAGGAGTTTCAATCCGTCGAGTAAATAAAGTGAGTGAAAGCGTTTGCTTACTGTTTCCCCCCCCCCACCCCTCCTCCCCCACTATTTAACGAAACATGATGCTAAGCGACTTGGGGTTCTGTTGCTTCTGAAAACACCACTCCCCCGTTTTGTAAGAATGGCACCGTAAGTAACATATTCTGGGACATATTATGTTTTGTTTGTGTGTGTGTGTGTGTATATATATATATGAGTGTCATTCTCCCCCCCCCCAACCCAAAAAGAAAATCAACACCAGCCACACTAAATCCTCCCCGCCCCCCCTCCATCCCCACGCCTCTTCATTTGTTTTTTGTACCTTTAATATACAGAAGAAGCCATGGTTGTCTAAAGAATCATCTGTTCGAATTGAGGTCATGCTTGACTGATTAATCTCTCTCTCTCTCTCTCTCTCTCTCTCTCTTTATATATATATATATATATATATATATATATATATATATATATATACTCCAATCAGAGGCGGCCCCTTAGCATTACGTTTGAATGCCCGGGGCCCAGATCGCTTGTCAGATTATCGGCCTGGAGATGTTAATGTAGGCTATATAATGTCGCGAGGTTTGGTTTCGCTCTAGAAGTTATTCACCGAGGGCGGCCCCTGTTGAAACATTGATTTAGGTGCGTGTTAGTCAGTGTTTGATACTTGCAGACTAGCACCGCGCTTCTCAATCTGTTTCTTACGACTGTGCCCCCTAAAGGGTTCGAAAATATTTCCGCAGGTACCCCCTCATATGTATATTTGCTTTAAACGTCACTGCGTAGTCGTGCATGCCAGTTCTCGTATCCCCACTGCGACACGCGTACCAATGATTGAGAACCTGTGACCCCTAGCTGACAGTCGTTCTCTCAGGGTCAAAACAATTTACTGAGATGAGGCCCGTTGACCTGTACACTGAAACAGATTTCTCAATAGAGATAGATGTCCAGTCTATTGCCCCACCCATTGGAGAGCGTAGGGCAAGAAATATTTAAAAAAAAATGATAAGTTCAGTTGCTTTTTTTTAAATTTTATCGAAATTGCGTTGTTTGGGTTAGGTTGCTACGCAACAGATATGTACAGTAGGTTACGTGAAGCCCAGATATGCTGTATCCAAGCGGTAGACAGATTTTTTTTTTTTGGAAACCGACAGCCCACAATAGGTTCTTATATTTGCCAGATGAACCTGACCAAAGAGAAGATGAAACGGAACCTTTACATGGAAAGGTGTAAATCTTAAAGAAACGAGAGAGAGAGAGAGAGAGAGAGAGAGAGAGTCGGGCAGCGTTAAGGAGCAAATCAAAACAAGCAATTAAGCCTGTTCCATTCTGGACACAGGACGTGTTAGCGCATTTTCATGTTATCTTTCAGTAAATATTTGTAAATTTTGGAAATGTTTATAAATTCAATTGTGTAATGCATATATCTGAAAAAAAGATATTAAAAGGACAAGTAAGTCATGTTGAATAACTGTTACAAAAATAAATAATGATTACGCCCCTTTGATTAGCTTTTATTATTTATATTTAAAATATAAGCAAAACGGTACATAACAAATTCTTATATTTTGGCCCTGAGAGGTCAAATCGCGAAATGGACTTTTGATGTACACTTGGCAGGCCAAGACCTACACAATGATATATACATCATGGGTCTAGGACTTATGGTTGCTGAGATATAGGGCGGTCCATTATTAATATAGCTTATATCGTAAAAAACGGTACTTTATAAGGCCCCTTTTACGGCTCTGAGAGGTCAGATCGCGAAATGGAAAAAAGTCATTTCTTGGCAGGTCAAGACCTACAAAATGATATATAGATCATGGGTCTAGGACTTATGGTTGTTGAGATCTAGGGTGATGACAGACAGACAGACAGACATATAGACAGACAAAACGGGGACAATAGAGCATTTTTTTTCGAAAATGCTCTAAAAATCCAACCCTAACAGTATTGATGCGCGGGATAAAGTTCTGGTCTATATGTATGTATGAAGGTTACAGTATGTGTATATGTGTATATGTGTGTATATGTGTGTACCATTCGGTGAAGAAATGATGGCGTTTGAATAGATGATTTTTATGCTTGTTTGTTAAAATATAAAAACAAATAGCTAAACTGTGAAAGATTGACAAAATGACTTGATTATGACAAAATGACTCGATTATGACAAAATGACTCGATTGTGACAAAATGACCTTTCTAGTCAAATAACCCGTTGACGTATTCCGGTATTGATATGAGACAAACATACAAAAAAAAAACTCAAGATTTTTAAAACATTTTTTATTGTGAATTAAATATTTTCAATTTGGTTCTGTTTATTGCGGCTAATACGGTAATTCAGTGTACTTTTCTTCGTTTAATTTTCTTACTTTTTATTGTTAAAATATAAAACCAAATAGCTAAACTGTGAAAGATTGACAAAATGACTTGATTATGACAAAATGACTCGATTATGACAAAATGACTCGATTGTGACAAAATGACCTTTCTAGTCAAATAACCCGTTGACGTATTCCGGTATTGATATGAGACAAACATACAAAAAAAAAACTCAAGATTTTTAAAACATTTTTTATTGTGAATTAAATATTTTCAATTTGGTTCTGTTTATTGCGGCTAATACGGTAATTCAGTGTACTTTTCTTCGTTTAATTTTCTTACTTTTTATTGCTATTATAATTACTATTATTATTATTATTTTGTGTGTGTGTGTGTTTTTAAGTTTAGGCTATTTGGAGTAAATACGGTAATAATTTCAGCTTTTATGGAAGGATTTACGACACAGAAAACATTGATAACAGAATGAAATAAAATTGTAAACAAAAAATTAATCACCTTAATGCTACGAGCGCTCGATCCAGCGCCCCCCCCCAACCCCGAGTGCCCCTCTCCCCCTTCCCCCACCCCACCCCCTCCTGAAAATGGATGCCGAGTGTGTGAGCGGAGACAGACTAATAGACAGAAATCGAGATACTGAAGTCGGAGCGTGGAGTATCTTGTCTTGACTTCAGCAGACGGGGAGGAAGGACACAGTATGGGGGCTTAGGCGGTAGAGAATGGGGGGGGAGGGGGGGGAGGGTTGAAAGGGGGGGGAGAGGAACGGGGGGGGGGTTGTCGTGTCTAGAATGGGGCGGATAAAGCGGCCGCTGTGCTGAGATTAGACGAACACGGTTCATCATTTGATGTAGCTGTCATATTGCTGGTCTCCTTTATTTACTGCTTTGATTTATCTCTCAAATTATGGGGGGGGGGGGGGGGAGTTTTTTCTTCTTTTTCTTATGCACGCGATTTTTGATGACGTCAATTTTTATGTTTTTTTTTTTTTGGCGTTGTTGTTGTTTTATGCGCAACTCTGCTCGTTGGAGATTACTGTTTTTTTTTTTTGTTTAAAAACCGCAACACAAATTGATTGTTAGGATTGAAATGATGCCCTACCCTAGGTTAAATTTATCCTTTCATTCATTCAAGACAGTTTTTTTAGAGTTGTTTAGTCACATAAAAATAAAGGCTTAATTTCTAACATTCAGCAGACGTCAAGCCCTTAGCCTGAACCTATTTCTAACCTATTTCTACTCTAGTTTTCATTAGAAAGCTATTTCACTAATCTATATTTATTGCATATAAATTCATTCTCTTTTTCATTGATATATTTTTCTAATGGATTATTCTGCATTGCTCTTTTTTTTAATTATATCGAATCGAGGCTAATTATGTTAATTTTTATTGTGTACATTACAAAGTTAGCCGAAGAAGGGAGTTTCCCCAATTTTTACAATGTTCATTTACTAGTACAGCCGAACGGTTTTGCTTTTTTTTATCCGGCTGGCCACTCGTTTCAAAGAGAGGCACAGAACTAATCTTTTCTGTTACGACCTTTTTACCTTTAATTTATATCAGTTCATGTCAACACTCCACCACTCATCAGCTCTTTCTACTGGCCCGCCGATGAAACCTAATGTGGCCCGCGAACAAAACGTTTGCCAACCCCTGTACTATCACCTCTCTCTTATACCATAAATATATCTGGAGAGTGGTGGGGGGGGGGGAGGTTGATTAAGATGAAAGACAATAGTTGGATAAATTTAAATAGCTTGTGGATATCATGTCAAGAAACGAGCCTCTCCCCCCCCCCTCCCGTTATACTTGTGTGCTTATAATCCAACATTTGAATAATTCAAATGATGTATGTACATAAGAAAGTATTTCTATCAAGGGCTAGAACAAAAATGTATTAGAAATTTCGGATTGTAGACAGCAAGAACAATAACAGAAAAGTAGCGCAAAAAAAATAATAATAATCACACACAGCTGTCTCTCTTCGAGAACCAACACTGAGACGCATATTATTTTCATCATAATCACCATCATTTTCATTACCATCACCATCGTTTTCATTACCATCACCATCATTTTCATCCTAGTCACCATCATTTTCATCACCATCGTTTTCATCACCACCATCATCATTTTCATCATCACCACCACCATTATTTTCCTCACCATCACCATCAATTTCATCATCATCGTCGTTTTCATCATCATCATTTTCATCATCATCGTCGTTTCGTCGTTTTCATCATCATTATCATCGTATGGATCAATATCATCATCATTTTCATCATCATCCCAATCATTTTCATCACCATCCCCATCATTTTCATCATCATCATCATCATCGTTTTCATCACCATCATCATAATTATAACAGATACAGATGATGACGCTTTCCCCCCAAGCATTAATTAAAAGGGTGCAACCCCATAGTCTCACAGCCATGCACCCCGTGTCGTCGCCCCCCCCCCCACCCCGGACAACCAGACTGTTCAGGTGACGGTCACACGGAAAATGTGCATGTGTGTACAAGTGTGTGTGTCTGTGTGTGTCTATGTGTGTGTGTGTGAGACTGCGTGCTTTTAAAATCTTCAATTAATGAATGTAAGTAAACAATACAGTAAAAATACTTAATGCTAAGTCATATCAAATCCATCAGTGCTGTTTTATTAAAGAGGATTAACCATTCAAGAACTGCAGTTGAAGATATAGATCTATATAAAAGTAACGTGGGCGGATGAATACAGTGGAGTTGGTTTTGATGGCGATTGTGTGTGTGAGAGAGAGGTGAGGCGGTGATGTTATGTGGAGGACTGGTAGGTAGCGTAAAGCCCAACATTACGACGTGAAGAAGAGCGAAATATTGAAAAAAAAAAGGACACAGTCTGTGTCTCACACAGAAGATAATTAAATTAAAAAAAGAAATTAAAGACCAGAAAAGAAAGATAGAAAAAACAGACAAACAACAAATCTCCAATGACAACGCGCGGGTTCAAGCAAATAAAAATCCACGCTAGGGTTTTACACAAGTGATACAAAACAAAAAAAAAACCCATCCAGAAAAAAAAACCAAGAAGATATAATAGAAGAAAGGAAGAAGAAAAAAGGAAAAATCCAGATCGTATAAAAAAAATGCTAAAGTAATCTTACTAATGAGAACTGCTAAACAAACAACTGAAAGTGTGAAGAGACTCAAAATAAAATTTAAAAAAAAATGAAAGGAACAAATAAAATGAGGGAGAGAGAGAGAGAGTAGATGGGTGGGGGCTGGGGGTGGCGGGGAGGGAGACAATCTTCTTCGTGTCGCCATGACAATAGATCTCACACTTTTTTTTATTTGTTCAGTCTTTACATGTCGCTACCTACCCAACAACTATCACTGTTCATCAAAAAGTGTGTGGGGGGGGGGGCGGGGGTGAGATGGAGGGGGAGGGGGAGAATGCAGATTGTGTGTATAGTGAGAGTAGGTGATTGTATTTGGATTGTATGCGATGTGGGGGGGGGAGAGGGGGTTAGGGTGAGGTAGGGGGTTAGAGTGAGGTAGGGGGTTAGGAGTGAGGTAGGGGGTTAGAGTGAGGTAGGGGGGTTAGAGTGAGGTAGGGGGTTAGAGTGAGTAGGGGTTAGAGGAGTGAGGTAGGGGGTTAGAGTGAGGTAGGGGGTTAGGGTGAGGTAGGGGGTTAGAGTGAGGTAGGGGGTTAGGAGTGAGGTAGGGGGTTAGAGTGAGGTAGGGGGTTAGAGTGAGGTAGGGGGTTAGGAGTGAGGTAGGGGTTAGGGTGAGGTAGGGGGTTAGGGTGAGGTAGGGGGTTAGAGTGAGGTAGGGGGTTAGAGTGAGGTAGGGGGTTAGAGTGAGGTAGGGGGTTAGAGTGAGGTAGGGGGTTAGAGTGAGGTAGGGGGTTAGAGTGAGGTAGGGGGTTAGAGTGAGGTAGGGGGTTAGGGTGAGGTAGGGGGTTAGAGTGAGGTAGGGGGAGGGTGCCATTAAATCTGGTGATGACACAATCGTTCTTATGCACCCATCTCCCCCTTCCCTCCCCCCCCCACCCCACCTACGCACACTTACCCATCCGCCCCTGATTAACACTTGTTTTCATTTTCTTTTTTTTTAAACTTCATTATCGATAATAGTAACCTGCAGTGTGACGGATTTATATGTATATAACGCGGGGGGGGGGGTGAAAAGGGTGGGGATGGGGGGGAGAAGGAGTGGTGGGGGGGGGAGGTGGCGATGGAAGGATTAGCAGAAGGAGAAATATTTACATGTTGCGGACAGTGTATTGTTAGCGGGATGAATTAATGTCACGCTAATTACTTTCAGGTCTTCCTATCTCATTCATTGTAAGATTACATTCATTGTATGATTACATTCATTGTATGATTACATTCATTGTAAGATTACACACTGCATGCCTACATGTATTGTATCCTTACATGTATTGTATGCTTGCATGTAATTGTAGGATTACATTCATTGTATGATTACATTCATTGTATGATTACATTCATTGTATGATTACACACTGCATGCCTACATGTATTGTATCCTTACATGTATTGTATGCTTGCATGTAATTGTAGGATTACATTCATTGTATGATTACTTTCATTTGTATGGTTACAACATTTAGTTGTTGCTTTTATTAAGACGTCGTGTGACGTGTCCTTGTGTGTACTTGTTGAACTGTAACTGTTGAACTTGATTATATGATATTGTTATGACGTTATTTAGCATAACGGTAGTCTTTTCATTCATATACCGCTGTTTTAAATAAGCTCATGTATTTTTGCAGAGACGATATTAATGATGTCACAACGACAATGTTTTATTCAGTGGAGCAACCAAAGCATACATTAACTTACATTATAAAACAATAACTTACATTATAAAACAATAACTTACATTATAGAACAATAACTTACATTATAAAACAATAACTTACATTATAAATTGCAGTACCTGTGTAACCTTTGACTAACGTGGCGGATTTTTAGAGCCATTTTTTTAAACCGAAAAACCGACGAAAATAATATTTAAAAATTGCTCTAAAAATCCGCCACGTTAGTCAAGTTAAAAGACTTGTCAAAACTACTCGTACGTTTTTATATTATGTGTGTATTTCTGTATTCATGTACAACACATTGTCAATTCTGTATTCATGTACAACAAAATGTCGAACCCACTACATCCCCTGGCCATCTCTCTACCAGCCAATGCCAGAAAAATAAAAAAAAATTCGCCCAAATTGGGTAGAAACACTGACAATGTATTTATTGTGTCCTAAGATATTTGGTTTCGTTTTAGTTTTTTTTCTCTTTTTCCTCTTTAACTTCCAGCATAACCCAATCTCGATAGAATGGCGTTTATTGTACATGAATATATTTACGTGAACCCATGTCCAAATGACGTACAACTCAAAAGTAACAGATATTGTAACAACATACTCATTATATTCAACATTATTGTTGGTTGTATTCTGGTTGGTTAGATTTTTTTTATTCATGAATAAATTTAATCAACAAAATAAAAAAAAAATATATAAAAATCTTTGGCTTTATTTCTAATCTATGTGCGCGTGTTAGTATCTTTTTTTTTGTTTATGTTCTGTGATACAAGATTCATTTTTGTTTTGTTTTGAAGTTATAAATAAGCACTGACCTCTGTGAGGTCAGCTCTTGACCTGCGATGAGTTGGGACATTGTCCGAATAAAAAGAATAGACTATGTTTGTTTGGGTATATTTCTTTTTTTTTTTTACTTTTCCGAACCCGGTTTATGTAAACAGATCTGTTTACATTGAGACAACTTCCTTACACTAACTTTCGTCATCTGTTATATTTTAATCGTGTTTCTTTGTTATGTGGTATAGTTTGTACAATGGTTGGGTTACAGCTGGTTGGATAATTTATACTTTTTTCACACACAAATTGTTTTTTTTTTTTAAAAAACCATGAATTATTTATTTTATTTCTAAAAAAACAAAAAATGCTGTAACAAATTTTAATAAATATTGTAAATTTGTGTTTTGCTTTCGTATCAATTATTAATTAGTGTAGATTGTTGTATTAGACATGATTGAAATATCATGCTAAATCGTCATAATGCTTCACAAATATTACAAAATGTTGTGTCTAGACATTATGATTGTTGCAGATAAACTGCATGCGGATACACTTATTAGCAAGTTCGTTTTATGAGCTATATCCTGATAATTGCTCAAAGGCTAAAGTGCACACGATTCACTCATCTGATAGAATCGCATCGCTTTAAAAGGTTTACGTTAATATTTAAACAATTTCTTTCATATATATATATATATATATATATATATATATATATATATATATATATATATATATATATATATATATATTGATTTGCTTTCATTGTACTAAAGCATTCAAACTAACACAATTCACCTTATATTATCAAACGTTGAATTTTTTAGTGATTGCCTCTTGTTTTAAACTTTTTTTATTTTTAGCGATTTACGGAATTTTCGAGAACAGTCTGCAAGCTTCTTTAAACAGACAATTATAAGGAGAATTGCTATTTGAATAATTATCAAACCGACAGAAGATTTAGTAAACTAATTTCGACATAATTTTTTTTTAAAGTGCATGTTATCATTGTAGGTGTCGCTCGGTGCTGGGGTGTAGGGTGCGGGGGGGGGGGGGGTGGAGTGTAGAGGAGGAGGGAGGGGGCGCCGATTAAACACATACTCTCACACACAAATACACAGAAGAAGGAGGAAGATAAAAGATTGAGAGATGGGGGGGGTGGGGGAGGAGGAGAGATGTCATCGACAATAGAGCGCCCCCTTTTCCACCATCCCCATCCACCTACTCCACACACACACACACACACACCCAAGACGCGTCTATATCGATACCAATAGAACTAATCAAATAAACGATTACTGCTTCCATAAATGTTGCAGAGATCAGCAACGGGAATTGGGGTGGGGGGGGAGGAGGAGGGAGGAAATAAAGTGACGAGAAGGGTGGGGCTGTTGAAACAATGAGCAAAGTGGTGAGATGTGACGTCACTTGGGGGGGGGTGGGGGAGCGGGCGTTCAATAAAGCCGCACTCGAGACAATGGTTATTGTAAGATCTACTCCCCTTCCACCCGCTCCCTCCGCCCTACCCCGACCCAAACGGGACAGAAGAACGGCTCCAATTAAATCTACAGATTTTTTTTCTTTTTTTTTGTTTTGTCTTAGGTGAGCGAGAAATAAGACTAAGAAGGGGGAATAAAGGGGAGGGGACGGGACGAGCTAAGCAGGCGCTCCACCTACCCCCGCCCCCCCCCCAATCTCCCGTATGTGAGTGTGTTTATTGTATTGATACGGATGAGTTATTCAGTTGTCGCATGCCTGATGGAATCAGTGCTCGTACACATGCTGGAATTAACTGGTGCTTACATCTAGCGCACTCGGATCATGCCGGCCCGGGGGGGAAGGGGGAGATTTACAGATGCCGTTGGGGGTGAGGGGAGGGGAAGAAAAAAAAGGGGGAGGGGGTGTACATAAGAAAAAGGGTGGAGCAAAGGTGGGAGCGTGGGGGGGGTCGGTATCCAAGAGAGTGTTGGGAGGGTGGGGGGAGAGATCGATAGTCTGGTTTCTATTTCCGTATCAGAGAAAATGTTGCACATACATACTTATTTGTTTTAACAGCAACTTCTCTCCCCCCCCCCGGTCCACCCCCTCCACCCCCGGCCCCTCCATTTCATATTTTCTGCCATCCTGACATGCAGACATTTTAAACATGCATGCCATTTTATTTTTTATTCAATCACTGGATCTCAGAAATAATAAACTGAACAAAAGAGATGAACATATACATGTTCATACCTAGAGTAAGCACTTGAGAGGAACTAATGCCACTTCACGGTGATTGGATTGAGGATGGGCATAGTTCCACATACTAAGTTCCCCAATCATCTTTCAATCTTTAACTCTGAATCTATTACACATTGTGCGCCTCGTAACTTTGAAAATTATAGCTGAAAGTTAAACTATCCATAGTTAAACTAAATGTATATAAACGTAAAATGAGTATTATGAGGGGGGAAATATATATATATATATATATATATATATATATATATATATATATATATATATAATAGCGTATCAGGTCTGCATAATATCGAAAGTAGAAATCAAGAATTCAAAATGGCGTCTTCCCCGCGTCTCAATAAAATCATGAAAAAATCGGATCTGTCCGAAACCAAAAATATTCTAGCCTACTGATCAAACCTAAGGGAATATAACTCTGTGCAAAGGTTTTGCAGGGTACAGTTAATTTCAACATATTTCTCTATAGAAAAGAAAACCACTGGAGTACATGCCTATGACTTAAGGAGACCATGAAGTTCATCTAAATGTTATTGTATATAGCAGGATAGAAAGAGAGAGAAGGAGAGAAAGAGAGAGAGAGAGAGAGAGAGAGAGAGAGAGAGAGAGAGAGAGATGAGAGAGAGAGAGAGAGAGAGAGAGAGAGAGAGACATCGTATGTTATTAATTACAATTTGAAACCAAGTTCTCGCAGCTTGGAATCCATTGCGCCAAAAACGATTTGTTCTAATAATAGTTTCGAACATGGCAGAAGTTAAAGGGATGTCAACAATGACGTAAATAGTGGAGGGCGGAGGGGGTGTTCGGGTACCTACTTCGCCACCAGCCAGGGGTGACATCTGACGTAAATGAGTAGTCAAGGTCATGGAAATGATGGGATAATTTCAGTGTCCGTCCATGTAGCCATGTGTAAATATACAACACAATAGAACGGTTTATCCTCCAGTGTTGAATTTGTTTGCATGATACAATCAATTGTAAATATGCACTTGTTACACCCCCCCCCGCCAATGTTACACGCCCATTTCATTGTTACACACACCCTGTCATTGTTACACACACCCTGTCATTGTTACACGCCCATGTCATTGTTACACGCCCCTGCCATTGTTACACGCCCCTGTCATTGTTACACTCACATGTCATTGTTACACGCCACTGTCATTGTTACACGCCCCATCATTGTTACACGCCCATGTCATTGTTACACGCCCATGTCATTGTTACACGCCCCTGCCATTGTTACACGCCCCTGTCATTGTTACACGCCCATGTCATTGTTACACGCCCATGTCATTGTTACACGCCACTGTCATTGTTACACGCCCCTGTCACCCTGTCATTGTTACACACCCATGTCATTGTTACACACCACTGTCATTGTTACACGCCCATGTCATTGTTACACGCCCATGTCATTGTTACACGCCCATGTCATTGTTACACACCCATGTCATTGTTACACGCCCCTGTCATTGTTACACGCCCATGTCATTGTTACACGCCCATGTCATTGCTACACGCCCCTGTCATTGTTACACGCCCCTGTCATTGTTACACACCCCTGTCATTGTTACACGCCCATGTCATTGTTACACGCCCATGTCATTGTTACACTCCCCTGTCATTGTTACACGCCCCTGTCATTGTTACACACCCCTGTCATTGTTACACGCCCATGTCATTGTTACACGCCCATGTCATTGATTGAAGAACATGGCAGACTGCGTCAGCGTCATGATATGCTGCTACCCGCCTTTTTTCATTTGTATGAGCTGAAAGGTGCGTGAGACATGGAAGATTGTTGCGATTTTGTTGAATAGTCTGTGCTTAATGTGTGTATGTGCTACTTGTGTTGTCAGCATATCAAGATAAAAAAAGTGTGTTTATCTATCTCTGTGTGATAACTCTGTGTTGTGTGATAGTTGTGTTGTGTGATAACTCTGTGTGATAACTGTGTGTTGTGTGATAATTTTGTGTGATAACTGTGTGTTGTGTGATAGCTGTGTTGTGTAATAATTCTGTGTGATAACTGTGTGTTGTGTGATAGTTGTGTTGTTTGATAATTCTGTGTGATAACTGTGTGTTGTGTGATAATTCTGTGTGATAACTCTGTGTTGTGTGATAGTTGTGTTGTGTGATAATTCTGTGTGATAACTGTGTGTTGTGTGATAGTTGTGTTGTGTAATAATTCTGTGTGATAACTCTGTGTTGTGTGATAGTTGTGTTGCGTGATAATTCTGTGTGATAGCTGTGTGTTGTGTGATAGTTGTGTTGTTTGATAACTCTGTGTGATAACTGTGTGTTGTGTGATAATTCTGTGTGATAGCTGTGTGTTGTGTGATAGTTGTGTTGTTTGATAATTCTGTGTGATAAATGTGTGTTGTGTGATAGTTGTCTTGTTTGATGAACATTTAAGACAATTATATATATATAGTTACATTTTCTCACAGACATGTGTACAGATTAAGTCTTTTTTTTACCGGTCACTTTTGATACAAAGAAAAAAACAAAGATAATTTTGAAGAAGTTAAAATATCAAAATTCAATAATACTGTGTTACTAGTTGTACCCTGCAAAACCTTTTGCATAGAGTTATATCCCCCTTAGGCTTGATCGGCAGGCTAGGTTATTTTTGGTTTCGGGCAGATCCGATTTTTTTCATGATTGTATTTTAAACTGGAATACTGTTGTATTAATTTTTTTTTTCTTTCGATTTAACGCAGAACCCACACCACTATTATTTATATAGATGTTTGCTTTCTGTAGGCAAGGCGCCACAAGGGAGTAACAATATTAACACCCGGCCCGTGTCGGCAAAGTAAACTCCTATAACATGAGTTGGTAGGTGAGTAAATGTGGTCAAGTCGAGTACCCTAGTAAACGCTTATTAAGAATTACAATATCTTTCGTTTTCTGAATTTGCTACCCCCCCCCCACACGCACGGAACATTAGCCAATTAAGAACGACCCGCCCCATCTACACGCTGAGACACAAACACACATACACACACAAACACACACAGACGAAACGCTTATAACATTTAGAAGTAAGACATGATATGGCACAAACAAACACATACACAAACTAACTCACAAAGACGCACACACAAATAGACGCACACAAAGACACAAACACACACAGACACACAAACAGAGAAACACACACATACAACATACACAGACACACATATACAGACATACACACAGACAGGCACAAACACACACACACTAAACACACATATACAGATAAACTCACATACTCACACAAAAGAAACACACACAGATACACACACTGACATACACACACAGGCACACACACACACACACACATATAAACACACATACAGATAAACACACAGACTCACACACAAGACAATACTGTGATTCTGCAGGCTAATCTCACGAAATGCTCACCATTAACAATGTTATTATCACATGGAAGAGGGGGATTGCAAACGTGAGCACAAAGTAACGCATTTAAAATAAGAATAAAAATTAAAAAATATGTCTCAGGGTTAGAAGATAAATCGTTGAACTATACTATGTCACGGTGACACGGGGCAACGTACAGACTTAAACTTTAATATTGTTTTTTTTTGTTTTAACTACTTAAACGAATTGCAGCTAAATATTAAAAACAAACAGGCAAACAATGACGTAATTATGTAAGCAAATACTAATAAATGTCACAGTCATTTTAAATGTTGTTTTTTTTTTAGGATAAATTATATTTTGAAGTTGGCATGTGTGATGAGTTTGGAAAAAAAAAGTTATTTATAAACAGTTGTGTCGTGTGCAAAATTAATAATGATGGATTGCTATATTATGCAGATACACTGACATTGGGTAACAACAAAATTACATTTATATCACACATTATGTAAAATTGTTACAAAAAATATAACAATTTGTTTGTTTTGTCTTTTAATGTAGTTTCCTAGATATTAATCTTTCACGTTCAATAATAGTAAAGTTCCCTTAAGCCCCAAAGGGCTCATCGGGGCTCATCTGTTTCAGTAACCTCGGCATATGAAGGAATTGTGTGGTTAGCACAACGCCCAGCCGCCTTTACTCCCCCAACTTAAAGTCAGGTACACATTTAAAGCTGGGTGGATTTGGAGACTTTCGCCATGACCTGAAAAAGTCCCAAGGTTCTCACTGAGATTCGAACCCTGGACCCACTGGTCGACAGTCAAGAAGCACTCTACACCACTCGACCACCCGTCCCCTACGTTAAATAATATTTAACAATAAATATGTCTTTATGCATATGCAGTTGAAATTTTTTTTTTATTACTTCACAAGTTACACAAACGGTGCCGGTCTTAGGACATGCACAAAAAAAAAATCGGCTTATCTTGCTGCTCGCTCTGCAAGGGAACATAGTATTAGTGGAATATGGTCATGCCGACCATACGAATTAAAAGTAAAGTTCCTTTAGCCCTAACGGGTCATCGTGACAATTGAAGTGTAGAATTCATCTGTTTCTGTAACCTCGGCCTATGAAGGGATTGTGTGGTTAGCACAACGCCCAGCCGCCTTTACTTCCCCAACTTAAAGTCAGGTACCCATTTAAAGCTGGGTGGACTTGTTGGATGACTTTGAAAATACATTTCACCTGTAAAAAATTCACATGGTTCTCAACGAGGATCGAACCCAGGACTCTCAGGTTGACAGTCGAGTATCTAAACCACTAGGCCATACGTCCCACGCCTTACGAATTGCGGGGCCCAATTTAACGGATGCTTGCGAGGCCCCCCCTTCTAGCTTGTGACAAGAGCCATGACTGATAATGATATGCTAAATGTAAATTGTTGGGCCCCTGCCAGGCGCGGGGCCCAGTTAGGAGTATTCGGTCAAATCGGCCTAAGGCTGGCCCTGTATATGGGGGCCCCATAGCGCGATCGTTACATTCAACCTGAGGCAGGCACTGATCACAAATGCAGTGATTTATTTTTTTAGTTGGTATTATATATTATATCAGTTCAAATGTATAAACTGCAAAGTTTAACGCATGGTTGGACATTCAACAGTCTATAAAATATCTAGCCTATTATGAATATCATCCAATCATTATGTTTATTAGCCTACAATATTTAAAAAAAAAATAGAGAGAGTGGATGACCAAGGTAGTATCAGAGGAAGCCATGGTGGATGAATTGAGTAACAACTCATAAGATGTAATGTGAGGTAAGTTTAAATAATTTCATAGCCGCATCGCTATTGAACAAAATCTTCTAATCTAAACATTAAAAAAATTCTAGACATTTTTCAGTTTTAAATAAATTCATCAGCTAAATATTGATACACAATAGCACAGTAACAACAAATATGTCGGCTTACGGAAATTTCAATTTAATGTAATGATGCGCATTCACTATAATTTAAATTCTGTAATGTAAGGATTCGGTTTCCATGACAACGGTACAGTTCCAGATTCTACTGACAAAAATAACTCTGGAGGTTAAAAAAAAAAGTTTCAACGAAACTCCAGATCTTAAGGAGTCCTTCCCCTCCCTCCCCCCCGGGGGTCCTAACCTCCCCCCTACCCTTAGGCTTATTTTAATCCCGCCTGTCTCGTCACTGCATCAGACAAATTCTGATTCCCTGCTACCAGTTGCCAGTCATTCACACACTGCCACTAGTTGTCAGTCATTTATTCACTGCCACCAGTTGCCAGTCATACATACACTGCCACCAGTTGCCAGTCATTCACACACTGCCACCAGTTGCCAGTCATACATACACTGCCACCAGTTGCCAGTCATTCACACACTGCCACCAGTTGCCAGTCATACATACACTGCCACCAGTTGCCAGTCATTCACACACTGCCACCAGTTGCCAGTCATATATACACTGCACCAGTTGCCAGTCATTCACTGCCACCAGTTGCCAGTCATTCACACACTGCCACCAGTTGCCAGTCATTCACTGCCACCAGTTGCCAGTCATTCACACACTGCCACCAGTTGCCAGTCATTCACACACTGCCACCAGTTGCCAGTCATACATACACTGCCACCAGTTTCCAGTCTTACACTGCCACCAGTTGCCAGTCATACACTGCCACCAGTTGCCAGTCATTCACTGCCACCAGTTGCCAGTCTTACACTGCCACCAGTTGCCAGTCATACACTGCCACCAGTTTCCAGTCATACACTGCCACCAGTTGTTAGTCATTCACTGCCACCAGTTGCCAGTCTTACACTGCCACCAGTTGCCAGTCATACACTGCCAACAGTTTCCAGTCATACACTGCCACCAGCTGCCAGTCATTCATACACTGCCACCAGTTGCCAGTCATTCACTGCCACCAGCTGCCAGTCATTCATACACTGCCACCAGTTGCCAGTCATACACTGCCACCAGTTTCCAGTCATACACTGCCACCAGCTGCCAGTCATTCATACACTGCCACCAGTTGCCAGTCATTCACTGCCACCAGTTGCCAGTCATTCACTGCCACCAGTTGCCAGTCATTCACTGCCACCAGTTGCCAGTCATTCACAGCCACCAGTTGCCAGCCATACATTCACTGCCAGTGATTGAAACGAGCACAGCAAAAGTCAAACGAGATCAATCCGTAGTTTTTACTCATTCTAGTCCATGTATGTTCTTTTTTTTTTTATATCCATTTGTATTCAGAAGTCATTCTGTATTCCTGTCATCTCTTATAATTATTTTTAAGGTCATATATTATTAATTATTTTTTACATAATTTATCGAGGTAACACATACACACAAATGACTACACGTACACATACATGCAACAAATACGTCCTCACATATAACTTGACAATAGAAATAGATAAGTACACTGTATGTGTTGTGATTCAAGTGATTTTTCTCTTTTATCACCAAGACAAGACGAGTTTCCCCAGAATCCTAAATTAGGGGGCAATAATCCGACAGTTAATTAGTTATATTTGATTCCATACGGTTAGAAATGTGTATCCACATGACTATTAATACAGGAATACGAGGCATGGTGGCATAGAACAGCGAGAGGATCATTAGCCATTGGTCATTTGGGTTGAGTAAAAAAAAATCATTTAAATAAGTATATAAATAAGTATATAAAGATTTTTCAATAAACTAGTCAATTAATTAAAAAAAAGAGGTCCGATTGATTAAAAAAACAGGTTTATAGAATGAAATGGATATAACTTTTGATTATTTGTGAAATGTAAACAACGTTCAACTCTTTTGTTACGTTCGTTTAACTTTTAATTCAACTAACTTCAACACTTTTAAAACAGTCGGGATATGACAAATAAAGGTAACACTAAGTTAACAGAAACAGGTCAAAAGAAAAGACAGACAGGTGGTAGGTCTAAAGTGGGGTGGGGGAGATAGTGGCATAAACTGCCGTGACTTCTCTGACAAGGTTAGAACCCCCATTACACTGCAGAGTTGCGCCCCCTTTGTGACGTTATATTCTGGTTACTCCAAATCCGTTACTTACTTCTCACATAGTCATAGATTCATAGTGTCATAGTCACAGATTTATATTCTCATAGTTTATAGTCTCATAATCAAATATTCCTATTTATGGTCTCATATTCAAAGAGGCATATTCACAGTCTCATAGTCACAGATTCGTAGTCTCATAGTCACAGATTCGTAGTCTCATAGTCACAGATTCCTAGTCTCATAGTCACAGATTCGTAGTCTCATAGTCACAGATTCCTAGCCTCATAGTCACAGATTCCTAGTCTCATAGTCACAGATTCCTAGCCTCATAGTCACAGATTCATAGTCTCATAGTCACAGATTCTTAGTCTCATAGTCACAGATTCCTAGTCTCATAGTCACATATTCACAGTCTCATAGTCACAGATTCCTAGTCTCATAGTCACAGATTCATAGTCATTTAGTCTCAGATTCATAGTCACATAGTCACAGATTCATTATCATACTTCAGGGAACTCCATATCTTAAAGAGAACTCACAGATTCATTATCTCATATTGCCTCCTTCTGCACACGCCCTAGACCTGGTAGCTATGACTATATCAGCAGTAAACAACTATAACAACTAGATATTACCAGTGCAGTGATAATACTAAACTTTGCCTTGGAGAAAAATTCATAAGCAGGCCACAGGAAATGGCGGGAAACTGTGGGCCGTGACCATACAACAAGGAAATCCAAATCTAGATATTTATAGAAAATTCTAGATATAATAACATGCAATAAAATTGTAGTTATGGATAATTTCATTTTGTCATTTATATATAATATTTTGATTATTTGCGTCACATATTTAATATAATACAGATATGCTTGGTATATTTTCTGGATAACTCTTCAAAAAAGTAGTTGGCAGCTTTGTTAGTGGCAACACACTTTAAAAAATAAAAATTCTTCTTATGCCCGTGCTATGATGACTATTGGTACGTTGAGCCCCTACACTTTTAGTAGAACTATGGGTTACCATGACTACATGATTGTAACATGACATCTCACATCTATGTGGTAAAAACCAATTAACACTTGAACAAGTTGACAAGCCAACAGTGTTAAATTGCTCGATATTGGTGTAATACCAGTTATTGAAATGACCTACCCTCAAACAAAACAATGTACTGTCAGCAGATTTCTTGTCAATTGTTTCTGCATTATGATAATCCCCCTGTGTTTGACTTGTGTGTGTGTCATACGACAAAACCCCCATATAGCTTTCTTTCGTATTAAATGCCATCGTCTGCAGAAATATTCTGCCCGGTACACTTTTGACATTTCACTCATAGCAAGTTAATGTCATATGACATTCATGTATTAAAATGCGTATTATGAGTGTCATGTGCTATCTGTGCATAGAAAGCATTGAACGTATTATGTTTCTTATTGTCGAAATCTAAATAATTAATCAGCATAGGTTTGAGGTTATTTGGTGGCATTTTTTAAAGCATTAGGCTTGCTTCGATGTAATTTTAATGCATCAAATGCGTAATATATTATTATTGTATTTTTTTTTTTAAATTTACATTTTATATGAGCTTTCTTTGAACACGATAAAGCTGTGTGTTGGATCTATACATATGACATTGACATCAGATTGCTTATATGTAAAGATCAGTTGTATGTATAGAGTGCTGATCTTGTATGCACATTGCATAACAACTTACGATATGCATCAGCCTGTTTTCCGCATGCTATATTTTTTAATGATAAATGTATGTAATTTATATGATATCTAATAACGTATGTATCATTAATGTTTGATAACATACATGTCACTTCAATATCACACAATGTATGATATTCTGGTAATATGCAAGTCTAAAATTATGTGAGTAGAATATAATAAGCGCTATAGGTAACATAAAAATGTATAACTTATGTACAAGGAGCGAGAATGATTCATCCATTGTGCATGCATCATGGGAAAAGTGCATTCATATATTATATAGTATACATACAGATGAAAATAGGAATACATTATTTATAAAATTATGTATGCATTTGACAGTCAGTATAAACAAAAATTTGGCTTGTCTGGAGAATTAAGTGGACATTATTAGACCAGTTAGTAGACACACCACTTGCTCATTATTGGACCAGTTAGTAGACACACCATTTGCTCATTATTGGACCAGTTAGTAGACACACCATTTGCTCATTATTAGACCAGTTAGTAGACACACCACTTGCTCATTATTGGACCAGTTAGTGGGATGACACCACTTTACCGGTCATTGTAATCCAGTTAGTGGACACACCACTTGCTCATTGTATTCTGGACCAGTTAGTGAACACTACTGGCTCATATTGGACCAGTTGGTAGGACACACCATTTGTTCATTATTACGACCAGTTAGTAGCACAACCATTTAGCTCATTATTGGCTCAGCAGTAATGCAATTGAATGTTACTTATTGGCGATAAAGTTTACATATATCGGGCATTGAACTACATAACATGTTAATACGTATTTTGTATATATGTTAAAATAACGGTACATGCTGGCAGGCATTGCTTGCTATACAATGATTGTTGATTTAAGAATCACGAAATTATTATCAACCTTTTTGTGTTAGACATTGTGGTGAGTGGTGTAGAGAAGGGGAGCCGAAAGAGCGATGTCAGATATTTTTTTGGGCACTTTTCAGATTGGGTGGAGGGCGTCAAAAAATGTAACTCACAACGGGCGACACCTAAGGGCGGCGACACGATAGCTAGCTACGGCTCTGATTGTGGTGGTTTTGTGATGGTGTTATTTTTTAGATGGTGACATGATTTTTGTGATGGTATTATTTTAGATGGTCACATGATTTTCGTGATGGTATTATTTTAGATGGTCACATGATTTTTGTGATGGTGTTATTTTAGATGGTCACATGATTTTCGTGATGGTATTTTTTTTAGATGGTCACATGATTTTCGTGATGGTATTATTTTAGATGGTCACATGATTTTTGTGATGGTATTATTTTAGATGGTCACATGTTTTTTGTGATGGTGATCTGTGTGCTATGATGGTGACTTTAGTTATTTATTGATGTTAAAAAAAAGAATTTATGCTGTGACAGCAATATGATTGACTATGATTGACACTATATGAATTAGAACTGTATACAAACAACATGTAGCTCTAGACTGGGTTTGACTATGGAAGAATAAGTTTCATTGATCTTGTATATTTAATATATTTTATGGTTTTATTAATGCCTGTAGAAAATGAAAAAAGTGCCAGAGTTTGTAAGTTTCATTCATTCTTGGTCTTTTTTTTATTCAACAATTTTCCTGAACCGGGCACATAAACTGTTTAAGTAGGTATACTTCATTTTAAACAAAACAAAACATAAATATATAATTTACATATAAATATGACTTTTATCTAACATAAAAGGCCGAAATGTATGAAAGGGTAACCAGGTTACTATAAAAGATAGATACTGAAGACAGTTGTATACACCACAGACTAGATGTAATACATGTTGTTATTATATATAAGCATTTTGGTATTCAAATCAGTTTGTGTGTGTATGTGGGGGAGGGGGGGCAAATTAACACTCTTTTCTAAAGCCAAAATAACGTCACTAACACAAAATAACGTCACTAACACAAAATAACGTCACTATCACAAACTGACCGTAAACTGACGTCACTACCACAAAATATTTCATTGACGCTATCTCTCAAACCATTGTTGGGTTTCAGAACGTACATTGACTGAAACAAACACAACGAAATGTGATTGTTCCCCCTCCCCCTCACCACACACACACACACACACACACACACATACACATACCGCTTCAGTTTCTTCCACCATTTTAAAAAAAGTACTCTACTTCGATCGTCTATTGACTTCCCCTCCCGTTTGTCTCTGTGTTCAAACTAAACGCCCTATTTACCTAAACGCTGACTTGTGTTTTATTGAACCCTCTTTTTAACTTCCTATTGTGTCTTTTTTTGTTCTATTGTATGTATGTGTGGGTGTGTGTGTGTGTGTGTGTTCATGTGTGAGTGTGTGGTGGGTGTGTTTGATGAAACCATTTGTCACTTCGGGTCAACTAGAAACTTAATAAGACGCATTTAAAGAAATTGAACAAAATGTGTGAGTCGACTTTTTCCTCCCCTCCCCCTCCCCCCCCTAAACTCAAAATCAGCGGTCACGCCATAATCAATTAGTTTTTGAAATATATAAAAAAAAAAACTAAACACATTTCTTCTAGTTCAGATTTATTTCTCTGCTGTTATTAATCTTGATTGAAGTTTGAGTGACGACACAAATAGATTCTATACTTGCTGCTAATGTTAAACGTAGATGTGTGTGTGTGTGACTGTCTATGTGTGTGAGTATGTCTGTGTGTGTGTGCGTGAATGTCTGAATGTGAGTATTTCTGTAAAGTGCCTGTGTGTGTGTGAGTGTTTGTGTGTGTGTGTGTGTGTGAGTGTTTGTGTGTGTGTGTGTGTGTGTGTGTGTGTGTAATTTAACATGACAAAATTGATACTAAAAAAAAGTAATACGTTCACATAATTTAATTTTCACTTCATGAATCTGTCGATAATAGCTGTAAGAAAAACTCTTTTTGACTTGCTAGGTGTGTAACTTGGGATCCGAATTCTCTTTAAGTGGTATGAAATACTGTTAGCTACGGTACAGCTCTTCCGACTTATTGTATGGAATACGGCAATACGGACACTTAAAACATGATACAAAATAGACAGCGGTCATTTGAATAGAGCGTGAGATAGTTACATCATGATCGAAAGTCAATCTTAATCAATCAATCAATTAAAGAACCTGTACAATACAAACCAACCAACAAACACGCAAACAAAAAAAAAGCAAAATGATGTAACAAATGAGTCAGCGAACGAACAACAACAACAACAATGTCAGTCGAATTTCAATCAATGATAGATTAGCAGAATCGCACATCGAAGAATCGAAACACACACACACACTATACAAACACATACAAACAAACACAACCAAACGATGTAACAAGCAAACACCAATAACAGACCTTAGGTGACTGGGTGTCTCGCGACTAAGTCCATGGAATATTCTCTCAACAAACAGTGGTCCTGTAACGCTCCACGGAGCCGCTCCGGGCATGTCACACCTCTTGAACGGAGCACACCACAACTCCAAAGAATTTTTTTTTTTTTAAGTAGAAATCTTGCAATTATTTTTTTTTTTATTTCAAATATTATTTTTTTTAAAACAATCGAACAAACCAGGCCAAACTAATTGTAAGAAATGAGAAACAAATGAACGAACGATGAATTTGTTTATTTGCTTTGGTTTCATAAAGCGGCGCTAACACAATCGAGTTTCTCCTAGGCCTGGTGCTGTAACGACTTCCAGTTGTTAGTAGTTGACGCAGTAGTTGCTGTTTTAAAATCCCAAGCACCAGCCAACAATCAGACGACTTAGAACTCCATCCTTAACGCCGATTTCAAACCCCCCTCCCGTCTATCGCCATAATAATCATAATAATAATAATAATAATGTTAATAATGCCCGGGGTATTGGGGGAAAGCAGTGTAGTAGTGGCAGCAGAAAGAGAGAGAGGTAGAGAGAGAGGGAGAGAGAGAGAGAGACAGGATTCCCCCCGTGTGTGTGAACACTGTGTTACCGCGGTTCCTCGTAACGGCGCTCAGAAATCAAGTGTAGCTCCTCCCAGGAACAGATAACTGCAAGGAAGAAATTATCTGGCATCAAGGGAGGAGACAATGGGAGCGCGCCGTATAGCCAATACAATGGCAGCGATGGCGAGGCACGCGGAGCGCCGTCAGACGGCATTAGCCAATCAGAGCGCGAGAGGGGAGAGAAAAAAAAATTAAAATGTGGCGGTAGAAGCGATAAAAGGGGGGGGGGGAATGCGGGGAGGGGGGAGTTTAGCTTTTATTTTTTTTGTGAATGACATACCAACGGTCCAGGCTTTGGTTAGTTACTTGTATTTCGTCGTCCTTAGTTACAGGATTAGCGAAAGAGAAGCAGGGGGGGGGGAGCAGGGGGGGGCGGGGGGGGGGGGGAGAAATTACACACTGGAGAAGCTGAGTGAGAGAAAGGGACGAGAAGAAGAAGAAGAAAATAGAGAGAAAAACATAGTTGGCGAATACAAATTGGTTGAGGATATATGAGATATAGTAGATGGAGAGAGAGAGAAAAAGAGAGTGAAAATAAGGGAGCTCTTGTGTTTCTGAGAGATATAACAAACCAATGTATAAGGACTATGTGTGAAAAGAAGATAGAGAGTTTTTTTTTAAATACGGGCTTTAGTTTAGAGGCTATGCGGTGTACGCAAGCTTGTGTTACCGTGATCGGTATATAGCACACTGGATGATAGACAGACACGTAAATTTGAGATGCAGGTTGTATTGTATACACTGAACTGCATAGCATGTCAGTCAAAACATATAAACACACACATGCACACACACACACATGCACACACATTTTTAAGCTACACCGACTGCCTGTTGCTGTGCACACGACCGTGTATTATTATAAATACATATATACGGTTGTGTATTTGTTGTTTGTCGAACTCTTTTTGTGCGCCGTTGTTGTGATATGGGTCAGTTTCCACACCGATGAATCACTTGTTCATGCCGAGATATATCTTGCTTATCGTTGCTTTATTGTCAACTGGGCCATGTGCAAATTGCGGTCCGCGGGCCAAATACGGACCGCCTGAATGTTTTTTTTTTGTTGGCCCGCCGATCATTACAGATTGAAGCACTGAGGCAGCAGTTTTATATTCGCTCATGCCAGTAATCTATCCGTCTGCTCACTGCTGCGGGCCCGCCAGTCAAATGTACGAACCCAATGCGGCCCGCGACTCAAAATGTTTACCTACCACTAGTTTAACTAGTGCTCGTCTCCCGGTTTTATAAGCAGCATACGACCAAGCCTTTGTCTGTTAGTTAAATACATCAGGCCGGATAGAGTTAAATAAAGCCGAATAGAAAAAAAAGGGAGACAAATCAAATGGTTTACAATTGGGCTCTTTGGGTCCCCCTCAAATATTCAAGGGGCCCAGTGCGCACACTCGCTGCGCCCGTCCCTAAATCCACCTCTGTCTAGCTAAGTATATATATATAGCTCTTTGGTTACACAGAAGTTCGTTATAAAGAGACTGGTCTAAAAACACGATATATTTTTATCAGCGATGGTTATCACTGATACATTCTTGTTATTATAAGTACATACATTTTTTTTTACATGACAATACATCTTACCACGAACAAAAGCCACCCCCCCCCCACCTTTTTTTTTTAAAGGTCAAATTGAGATTATATCTCCAACAATTGGCAGACAAAAGGCCTTGACCTGTGGCTAGAAAGGTCATATACAATTAAGAATTTAAAAAAAAAAATAAAACCCAAACAGAAAAGAAACTGTTCCCCCTCCCTCCCCTCCCCTGTACCCTATCTAGTAGAGAAGCCATGACGAACGAACCGGTTTTTCTTTGACCGTTTGGCTACGCTTGCTTACAAACATTGTTTTGTCGAGAGCGTTTGATGTCTGGAGAATAAAAGAACATCTTCAGAGCCGAGGACGTGATGGCGAAAAACTTTTCCACGCTTTTTATTTTATTTATTTATTTTTTTAAAAAAAAAAAAAACTGTAAATCCCATCTTGTTCTTGTAGCGGCCCATCTATCTCATCTTTATGGATGAGCAGTCCCGTCAGGGGGAGGGGGAGGGGGGAGGGGGAGAGACCAACCGCAGTAATGTGGACATACGGCGGGGACAGAACTTTTAAAAGTAACTCATCGGTAGTTTTGTTTTTTTATATTTCTGGTATCTTTCTTAAAGTATGTGTCGTCGTCTCCCCCCCCCTTCCCCCCCCCCTTTTTTTTAAAACTGAAGACTAGCGGAGATTCACGGAAACTGGCAAAAAAAAAAATTGACAATTGGCGGGAATCAATTTAAACCGGAAAAACCAAAACTGTCATTCTTTTCTTTTTTGTTTTTGTTTTCCATTTTGGATTTGTAATTAGTACACAAAAAATGATTGAAAGAGTCGCAGCATAGTAAATAAATCAAATTGGAGTAAATTCAATAAGTAAAATGGTAGGGTATAAAAAAATCTGGCTCATTGGGAAGGGGGGAGAGCAGGGGCGCCGAGAGCCAACAAGGGCCCCAGGGCAGGACATCATTGCGGGCCCCTTAATAAACAATGAGTCGTGAAAAAAATTGACATGGTCGGGGCGGCCGGGCCCCCTTACAGATGCGGCCCCCCCGGCAATGACACTCTTGACCCCCCTCTCAGCGTGTCTGGGGGGTGGGGAAACAACTTGCCTCTGAAAGACGCATTTAGCCATATGTCTTAAAAAGGTACGGTACTTTATCCATTTTTAGAACAAGCTGAAAAATTTAAAACCTTTAAAACAATTTTGATCATAATAATTTCATTTGTAGTTCATATAAAAACCTTTTTTTTTTTTCCTCAATTAGATTTGGGTCAAATTAAGCATATCCTGTATTGGACTCTGAAATGTTCCATGGGCGAGGAGGGGGGAGGGTTGTGGTGTGGAGGTTGGGGGGGGGGGTGCAATGATTTCTTTTTTTTTTTCAATACATAACAATAACGAATTATTGTCAGTAAGACAACCGCCCCCCCCACACACACAGGCCCACCGACAGAAATTTCGGGCCCCTCGGCAGGGCTGTCACGGCCGCCCCCCCTCCTCCCCCTCGTGCTGATAATAATATTTTCAAAAGTTGATTGGCCAGCCTAGTCCGGGCACCAAAAAACTCGCCGGGCCACTGGGCATTTGTTCCCCCCCCCGCCCCCTCTCTCGGTGGGTCTGCCCCCACATACATAACCCTTGATTTGTGTGTGTGAGTGTGTGTGTGTGAGAGTGAGTGTGTGTGTGTGTGTTGCCGAAGTTTAAAAAGACTTTTCTCTCCACCGTTTGTGTCGAGTGTCTAACTTTTACCCTCTGGTGACTTGGTGTTTGTTGGTACAGGGAGACCGGGTGCGAGTTAATTCAAGGGGCGAGGATGTGGATGGAGGGGGGGGGAGGGGCGGCAGGGGGAAAAGGGGGAAAAGGGGGAAAGGGGGCGCCGCCGTCACCATTATAATACACACTCTCTGATACCACACACACGCACACACACACACACACACGCACACACGTATGAACGCACCAATACACCATTACCTGGATGACAATACCTTCACCGGACCACAGAGCATTGCAAATCAAATAAAATGCAAATGAAATGAAGTCGGGGGGGGGGGGGGGAAGGGTTAGGTGAGGGGAAGGGAGAGTGCTAGAGAAGTTTTAGGGAAACTTGGTAAGGGAGGTGGGGAGAGGGGGGGAATAGTTGACACTGTATATGAGTGGTGGATGACGGGGGAGGGGAGGTTTTGAGTCCCAGCTGTAAAAAAAAAAAGAAAGACGAAACACAATGTAGGTCATGTAGGTTTTTTCGCTCATCGATAGGAACAAACGGGACTTCAAAGATAATCGTGATGAGAAAGGGGGGGGGGGGGAGAGAAGGGGGAGAGATGACTGGTTCCTTTTGTTAGCCTTTTATTTATTTTTTTTTTTGCATGGTCGTTGAACTAAATAGAAATTACGGTCCACGCTGGTTGACGACGTTAGGTACTTTTATTGTCCGGGAGGATGGGGGGGGGGAGGGAGGGATAAGAAATAAGGGGTGCAGGAAAGGTCATTTTATTACATGTTTATATATATATTAAGAACTGTGATGTTTTGTGACTGTCAAAACGGTGACGATAGAAAGATGGAAGCTTCTGTCCTCAAGTAATCGTCACACCAAATGTGTATACAGCAGAGAGTGTCCCGCGACATTTGGTTGGATAGGGTGCATCTTATCTTAAAAGTAGTCTCTCTCTCTCTCTCTCTCTCTATCTATCTATCTATCTATCTCTCTCTCTCTATCTATCTATCTATCTATCTATCTATCTATCTATCTATCTATCTATCTATCTATATATATATCTACCAATCTATCGATCTATAAATATAAGGACACAGAGAAACAAAAAAAAAAGACGAATTCAAAGAGATAGATTGATAGACAGAATGATCGTCAGACACGATAGGTAGACCTTTGGATACTTACATCTATAGACAAACGGCTGATAGATAGATATAATGACAGACAGACGGAGAGACAGATATGTAGGTAGACAGAAAGTAAAAACGAATGTGTTAGTAAAAAATAGAGAAGGCGATAGACAGAATTATAGACAGATAACATGGACTAACTAGATAGACAGATAGGAAAATCGATGACAGACAGACAGACAGACAGACAGACAGACAGACAGACAGACAGACAGACAGATAGATAGATAGATAGATAGATAGATAGATAGATAGATAGATAGATAGATAGATAGATAGATAGATAGATAGATAGATAGATAGATAGATAGATAGATAGATAGATAGATAGACAGACAGACAGATAGATACGGCAGACAGAGTACATTGAGGACAGTTGTGTCAGCCTATTAAAATAAAAAATAAAAAAACTTGAAAACTTTCACCGGAACTACGGAGATTCTCGAGTTCTTTCTGGGTTTATTTTGACAAGGTGAATTGGGTTCACGGACGGCGTTAAGATGTATATTATCGGTCGGAGCGTTGTTTATGAACCAATGTTTATATTTCATTAGAGAATTTTGAAATAACAGATTCGTTATCAAAATACAGGGGCAGTGCAAGATGACGAAGAGCCGCAAGGAACAGTTCAGGGGAAAAAGTTTTTTTCTTCTTCTTCTTCTTTCTCTTGTGTGTGTTTTCATGAATTGACGGAAGTCGGATTTGAATACACATTGGAAGAGGGACGAGAATAAACAAAAAAACGGAGAAAGGTGTTGGTTAGTTCAACTACGTCACGTGTTCAAAATGAACAAGTATGTTGAATGGATTAGTGATCCCCCCCCCCGGGTCTGTATGACGATTGGGGGAAATGAATGTATTGGTCTGGAAACGTCGACACAAAGAGTTGACATTTGGAAACTTTCATGTTATTTTTTTTTTTAAATCTAATACTGAAATGTATTTCATTTTACAGAAATTCTAAGTCTTTTTTGTAGATGACAGTGGTGACAAAAAGAGAGAATGTGTCTTGATGGGCTGAGCATCTGGGTCGTCGGTAGATGATTTAGGACCTCTGACATTCTCTGACGATTTTGGCCATCTCAGCCAACCCCCCCCCCCCCCGCCATCCTCTCCCCCCATCCCACTAACGCCTTCCCCAACACCCCTACAAAAATCACACCATTCGACAGAAACTACAGTACTGTTTCATCTATGATGTGTGCGCGTGTTGTAGTGTGCGCGCGCGTTGTGTCTGCGTGTGTTGTGTCTGCGCGTATGACACATTACGCAGGAGTGCAAAACAATTTTCTTCTGTCAGTCATGCGCACCGTTGTGTTCCTCCGCACAGGCAATATCTTTCTTTTCCCGCTCACAGCCGCTAAAAACGGCGCACAGCAGCTCACAGCCGCACACAGCAGCTCACAGCCGCACACAGTCGATCACAGCCGCACACAGCCACACACAAGCCGATCACAGCTTTCCTGAAAATTAGAGGGAATACTGCCTAGGACCCCAGAAACTTGTTCATGTTTCCCAACCCCCCCTCACCTTGGACTTGGATATATGATTGACGATTTGTTTCATTCTATGTTTGTGTGTGTGTGTGGCGTGGGGTGGTGTATAGATAGTTCCAGATGAGTAGAGTAATGATGTCGGGACAATAGCAGTACGACAACACTTCTTGTAACAATATGGCGACTAAACTTAGACAACGGAAACCTCCAAGTGCCCACGTTAACTACCGTCACACTCCCATACACATACACACACACATACATACACATACACACACACACATACACACAAAGAATCACACACCACACACAGATACACACATACATACATACACACAAACACACACTAAGCCACAAAGAATCACACACTACACACACTGTTTAGTGAAATTTGAGGGTTACTCCTGGCATTGTGTTTAAGTGTATGTGTGTGTGTGCGTGTGTGTGAGTGTGTGAGTGTGTGTATATGTGTGTGTGCGTGTGTGTGCGTGTGTGTGTGTGTGTGTGTGTGCGTGTGTGTGTGTGCGTGGTATTACGAGTCTTCTCTTGTTCGAATATTCGCCCTCCCGTCAATTTTTCTTCTTCGAAAAAAGAGCGTAATCTATTGCGTTAATGAATGCCATAATCTATTGCGTTAATGAATGCCATAATCTATTGCGTTAATGAATGCCATAATCTATTGCGTTAATGAATGCCATAATCTATTGCGTTAATGAATGCCATGATCTATTGCGTTAATGAATGCCATATACATACGGTGTCGCCTTAATGCACTCGGCTCTCTCTCTCTCTCTCTCTCTCTCTGCATGATACTACGTGACCACTATTCTGTCTTCTAGACCAGTTTTTTCTCAAAGTGGTGGGCTGCGGCCCCCTAGGGGGCCGTGGACTGTCCGGAGGGGGGGCCGTGGAATTTCGAAAAATTATAAATTTAAGCAATCTAAACCAAAAAAAAATCGGGGGGCCGCGACATATTGATTGACGTTCCAAGGGGGGGCCGTTACTTCAAAAAGTTTGAGAAGCACTGTTCTAGACAAATAGCACCTAGCTTACAATGGATATTAACTACATAGGTGAAAAGACGATAGAGCTTTGAAAAAAAAAATATCTTTGAGGGGGGGGGGTCAAAGGGCAAGGATGATTTCTACAAGTGTGGGGGGGGGGCGGAATGGAAAGAAAAGACAAAATAATTAAAAAAAAAAAGATAGAGAAGAAGGAGAAGAAGAAAAGAGTGCAAGGCAAATATGTAACCATCCCGAGTGTTTTTTTTTCTTCTTTTTGGTTGGAAATAATAGAAAGGGGGGGGGGGGAACCGGGCTAATATTAGCCGCATTTCGACTTGAAACACCGGGCAGGGTCTCTCCTAGATCCCCCACCCACCACCCCCACCCCCCAAGCCACCACCCCTGTTTGAACATGGGGCGTTGGGACGGCCCGCTGTCATAGATATAACAATAGAGGGCAAGGGGAGCAAACTTTGCAGTCCCTCCACCCCAATGTGTACACACATCCAATGCATACATACATACATACATACACACTGTATCGCGGTCTGCTACTCCCAGACTCAAACAATGACATTACCACACACACACACACACACGCACAAACACAATCAAGTCTCATACATCAGCACTCCCTTTGTGTATTTAATCTAAAAAAAAAATTATTTGGAATAATACACCTATAGAAAAAAAAAATCCTTTTATTATCTCTCCTATTGTGTAAAGGGAGGGGGACAAGAGATCACGTGACGTCACACGTGAATACACACAATATGGCGGCCTGAAGAAAATGGGAGTCGGCGAATTAAAGGAAACGTCTCCCCCCCCCCCCTTTCTCTCTTGATCTTTTGTTTGCTTTTATTTATTTGTATTATTAGTTTCTAAACATTCTGGTTTTATCATTGCACTCTGCACTGACGTACGGATAGTCATTATTGCAATTATTTCGAAATTCTAGCCATCAGCGATGCATACGTTTTTTTTTTAAAGCTTATAGTTCAAATATTAATTGAAATAATTCTCTCTCTCTCTCTCCTCCTCCTCCTCTCTCTCTCTCTCTCTCTCTCCCCTCTCTCTCTCTCTCTCTCCTCCCCTCTCTCTCTCTCTCCTCTCTCTCTCTCTCCTCCTCTCTCTCTCTCTCCTCCTCTCTCTCTCTCCTCCTCTCTCTCTCTCCTCCTCTCTCTCTCTCCTCTCTCTCTCTCTTCTCCTCTCTCTCTCTCCTCTCTCTCCTCCCCCCTCTCTCTCTCCTCCTCTCTCTCTCCTCCTCTCTCACTCTCCTCTCTCCCCCCCCCTTTTTTCAACAATAAGACCAAGTCACCGGGGGTTCTTATCATATACAATCCAGCCATGGAAGTAAACTATTTTATATTTTTTTCTATTTTTTGTCTTTTTATGGATGTCTCAATATCAAACAAAAACGAAATAATAGAAGACAAAAAAAAAACATCATCAATAACAACAACAACAACAACAAAGACGGGATAAAGAATCTCCTTCAATGGTTCTAATTGATGATTGTTATGTACCAAAGGACCCCCCCCCCCCCCCATTCCCTTGCGAGGTTTTTTTAAGTTCAAATTTTGGAATCGCCGCTAATTTTTTTTTTCTTGAGAATTTTCTTTACGGATAGCTAGTGTGTGTGTGTGTGTGTGTGTGTTACTTTGTCAGTGTGTGTTTGTGTGTGATGCTGAATGTGATGCTATGTATGTGTGATGCTGTGTGTGTGTGTGTGATGCTGTTTGTGTGAGATGCTGCGTGTGTATGTGTGTGTGTGATTCTGTGATGCTGTATGTGTGATGCGGTGTGTGTGTGTGTGTGTGTGATGCTGTTTGTGTGTGTGTGTAATGCCGTGTGTGTGTGTGTGTCTGTGATGCTGTGTGTGTCTGCACGTGTGTGTATTTAAAATGTTGAGAGGTTAAGAGCTAAATTGGGTGGGGGACGGGGAGGTGTCAGAGACAGGGGAATGTGGAGTCGGCTATAGCGGACTATTTATTTAAGTGTAAATGTTGACGTAGAATAGATGGGCAAATGAGTGTGGGTGGGGGGGGATAGGAAACAGAAAGAAGAATGGAAAGACAGAAAAAGTATCAGTTGAATAAAAAACTGTGCTAACAGGTTCTGTTACGTAGTGAATAGGTTCTGTAAATTAGAATAATAGGTTCTGTTATGTAGTGAATAGGTTCTGTAAATTAGAATAATAGGTTCTGTTATGTAGTGAATAGGTTCTGTAAATTAGAATAATAGGTTCTGTTATGTAGTGAATAGGTTCTGTAAATTAGAATAATAGGTTCTGTTATGTAGTGAATAGGTTCTGTTACGAAAAGAATAGGTTCTGTTATGTAGAGAATATGTTCTGTTACGTAGAGAATAGGTTCTGTTATGTAGAGAAAATGTTCTGTTATGTAGTGAACAGTTTCTGTAACGTAGAGAATAGGTTCTGTTATGTAGAGTATATGCTCTGTTACGTAGAGAATAAGTTCTGTTATGTAGTGAATATGTTCTGTCATGAAAAGAATAAGTTCTGTCATGCACAGAATAAGTTCTGTTATGTAGAACATGTGTTCTATCAGGCACAGAGTAAGTTCTGTTATGGCCTGATTTCATTTACCCATCTCCTGGGATTAATACATTATTTAAAAATAAATAAAATCGAACGTCACTGATGTTAATGAGCGCGGGCCGGTAAAATAATCATGAGGGTCAGTACTATGGGCAGTAGATGGACTAGACCAAAGGACCGTGTGTCTATCTATCTATCTATCTATCTATCTATCTATCTATCTATCTATCTATCTATCTATCTATCTATCTATCTATCTATCTATCTATCTATCTATCTATCTATCTATCTATCTATCTATCTATATGTCTATCTATCTATCTATCTATCTATCTATCTATCTATCTATCTATCTATCTATCTATCTATCTATCTATCTATCTATCTATCTATCTATCTATCTGTCTGTCTGTCTGTCTGTCTGTCTGTCTGTCTGTCTTTTTTTAAATATGCCTCTCTCTGTCCTTTCTGCCTGTATTTCCGTCTATCTGTCAATACGTTTCATAAGTTTCTTCTGTTTGCTAAAACTAATCTATTCCCATGTATAATCTTTTCTCAAAAAAAAAAAAAAAACAAACTATTATGACAGATAGGCGTGTCCCTTATTATTTAGGCCAGTGCCGTATTGCCACCTCCCTCCCCCCCCCCATATCACTGCATATATTTGTCTATCTGTCTAAATATCTGGCTATTCATTAGACTCCGGGTGCACCTAGACACGTCAGCATCACCTTATTAAACAATGATATTTCATATGTACATTTAACCCTCTCGTCCCCCCCCTCCACCTGTGTAGATCTCTACCTGTTCTGTTACGCTTCAGTTCCTATTGGTCCCCACCACAAAAAGAAATATCTTTCAATTGCTGCCAACGCAATGCCAATGAAGGCATTGTAAAGGCGTTGACAACAAAAGGGGGATTGAATGGGGGCGGGGAGGGGGGGGGGTTGGGTAGAGGCGGGGGAAATTTTTTTTTTTCAGGCTGGAAGGGTGGGAAGAGAAAGTTACATACAGAACTTCAAAACAGGTGTGAAATTATATGCACACCAGTTAAAAGAATGTCAAACGACCTGAACAATAAAAACAGGCCAGCATTTTCACATACAATCTCTCTCTGTCTCTCTGTCTACCCCCCCCCCCCTTTTTCGCCCTCTATACGTCTAAAAATCCACAAATATTCAAAGCCCGCTTTATGACCATAAGAACTCGTGTAAAAGACTTTAAATTCTCGTTATGAGACTGAAGCGATGGGGGGGAAGTCTTTTGTCTTCTTTGCACCGGTTGAAACTTTTGTTACTTTTTCTTGGTTTTTTTATTTCTTTTCGTGTGACTTTTTTTGAAGCTCAACTTTCTTTTTTTTTATGTTTACGTACATGGCTGATTGTTGGTAACGAGAGTTCGTTGATTTCACTCAGGTTTTATGGGTTTTTTTAAATGTATAAATGCTAATAGTTTCGTTTTGATTTTTTTTTTCCTTGTTGATAAATTTTAATTTTTTTTTTGTATTTAACAGTGGAACATTGAGACATGTAGGATTTGTATTTAAAAGTACATTGGTGTATTTATTTGTTTGTATTTCTGAATTTTGGTGTAACGTGTCGTACTTGTTGTGTCTGCGCTGTTGTCTGTGTGTCTGTTCTGATGTCTGTTCTGATGTCTCTGTGTCTTTACTGTTGTCTATGTCTCTGTATTGTGGTCAGTGTGTCTGTAATGTGGTATATGTGTGTCTGTATTGTGTTCTGTGTGTCCGTACTGCTGTCTGTGTGCCTGTACTATTGTCTGTGTGCCTGTACTGCTGTCTGTGTGTCTGTACTATTGTCTGTGTGTCTGTATTGTGGTCTGTGTGTCTGTACTATTGTCTGTGTGTCTGTATTGTTTTCTGTATTTTTGTCTGTACTGTTGTCTGTATTGTTGTCTGTACTGTTGTCTGTATTTTGGTCTGTGATTATATTATGATGACGATCAGGTATGAGAAATGGATTTGAGTCACAATGTCCACAGTAGGGCCGCCGCCATCAATTTAGTAGCCCCCCCTCCCCCCTGACAAAGTAAATTAAACGTAAGGTTCATATCGCGTACTTTTACTATAAAAAAAAATTCTGCATAACAAATAACTGTACTAAAAGTACTTATTGAAAGCAGAACGCCTAAATTCCAAAGATCGGCATGGTGGGTGGGGGGGAGAGGGGAGTGGGGAAAGGCGGGGCACAATCAAGTGGTCGCATTGCACCCCCCAGTCCCTCCCCCCCCCACCTCCAGCTACCAAATCGTCTGTAACTTAAGTCCACCCACGTGACCATCATAGCCTGGGGTATGCTGGGCGTGTAGAACGGACACAACTAGGACTGTAACCCGTCATTGGGTCAATGGTCTCGTATAAGGTCAATACATAAGACCTATCATCGTCACAGGTGTGACACCACGTGGCGTGACATCAGCAACATTTAGTGGGTCACTCTCTCTTGATCTCTCAGTTGGACTATTGAGGCCGTAGAGTTGAAATAGGTGTGCACTCAGGGCCTGGGACAGGAGACCTACTTATTTACCGGGTGACCTAAATCAGTTACGAATGTTCGGACTGTCGGTCTGTCTCTCTCTCTTTATATATACCGTATTTCCCCATGTATAAGCACCCCCTTTGTATAAACCCACCCCTCCCCACCCCAATATTTGGACTTTGAAGTTTTGAAAAAAATATTTTATTAGAGAAACAAGTTATAACAGAAAGAAAATTTACAAAAGAAACAAAATTCAACATTCATAATAATCATTCATACAGTCATCATCAATGTCTGGTCCATCACATTCCACTGTCTTCTTCAATATTATTGGCATCTAATTTAGCTAACAGTTCTTCTTCTTCCTCTGTGTTTTCATGGTCATCTTCATATATCAAATTATGTTCTGAACCATCAAGAGAATTACCGGTATATATATATATATATATATATATATATATATATATATATACAGTGGGTATTCGGTTAACGAACTTAATCCGTTCCACAATCATGTTCGCTATCCGAATTGTTCGTTAACCGATCATCGATTTACCATATATGTTAATGGAAATTCGATTAATTCGTTCTACAGATCCTACATATTTAATTTTTTTTAAATGGCATGTACAAGTATAATTTTTTAAGTAAATTTATTTATTACAAATGTAATACATACATATAGTCTTGCTTATAAATCAGTCCTTTTTCTTTCTTTGAGCGTTAAAGAACATGTCCAATGTCGATTGTTTTTCTCTCACCTTCAGAACTTTCAGTAAATAATGGATGGCTACGTCGTTGTAGAGATCAGTAACCCTATTGACATCAGTTTGGTTTGGGTGCCATTTTAAGACTTTTGCTCTGACATCTTCCCCTTCTTCAAAAGATCTTTAACGGCAGATGTCGGCATTGCTCCTCTTTCGCCTTCCTCTTTTTCAGAAGGAAACACATTTCGCGGAGCTTCTTGGTTTTCTTCATTCAAGATTTCTTGGAGTTCTGCCGTCAAGTCAATTTCATGTTCCATTATGAGCTCTTCAATGTCATCCTCATTCACCTCCAATTCCAGATCTTTCGCAGTTGTTACGATTTCATCCATAATTTCAGGTGTGTCACCCTGATCACCCCCGTCTCCTTTAACGATTTGAACAAATGGATACTAACACTTCCCGCTTTTTGAAAGTTCAGAGCTAGTAGAAGACAGACTGTCTGTAGTTTTTGTTCGTTATCCGAATATTGTTCGTTGTCCGAACACAAAAATCTTTCCTGAAAGTGTTCGTTGTCCGATTTGTTCGCTGTCCGACGAACAGTTCGTTAACCGAATACCCACTGTGTATATATATATATATATGGTTGTCTCTTATTACTCTTGTACACTACATTTGGACCACATCTTTAATAAAGATCATGTTCCCTATAAACAAACACACAAACACTTTTAAGGTGTAGTGTAAACAACACTAAAGACACACATTTAACAGAGGGCAACGTCACACACACACACACACACACACACACAACCAGTCACCTAGTCTTGTACAGGACACACGAGGACACACAAACACAAATACAACCAGTCACCTAGTCATGTATAGGACACACGAGGACACACACACACATACAACCAGTCACCTAGTCTTGTACAGGACACACGAGGACACACACACACATACAACCAATCACCTAGTCTTGTATAGGACACATGAGGACACACACACATACAACCAGTCACCTAGTCTTGTACAGGACACACGAGGACACACACACACATACAACCAGTCACCTAGTCTTGTACAGGACACACGAGGACACACACACACACACACATACAACCAGTCACCTAGTCTTGTACAGGACACACGAGGGCACCAAAAGGTACATTGAGGTCAAGTTTTAACTACTTGAGTCGAGCAGACCCCACATTGTCCCGTGTCACAATGACCACGTGCGGAAAAGACCAGCGTCTCACCGCGCCCACAATGTTGTTCAGGTCAACAGGTGATCACCCCCCCCCCACCCCCACCACTCTCCTCCTACTCCTCCTCCCTCCTGGCCGTGTGAATGGGGAGTTGGGCTGGAAATGGGGGGAAGGGGGGAGTTGGGCTGGAAAGGGGGGAGGGGGGACTGGGCGGTACAAAAGATGTTGATACTCTTGCTCTGAATGAAATTACTTTAACATGGAGTGACCGCCCTTGAAACTGGTAGTGTGTTTATTTTTGAACTGAATTGTATATACTGAAGTATTTTAAAAAGTGAAATAGATGGGAAGGGAGGGAGGGAGGGCATTAATGTTGTTGGACGATTGTCAGACATAGTGATATAATAGATAGATAGATAGATACATAGATAGATAGACAGACAGACAGACAGGTGGCAGAGAGACAGATAGATAGATAGATACATAGATAGATAGACAGACAGACAGACAGGTGACATACAGACAGCCAGCTAGCCAGCCAGCCAGCCAGACAGACAGAGACAAAAAGACAGGCAGATAGATAGATAGATAGATAGATAGATAGATAGGTGACAGACAGTCAGACAGTTAGACAGATAGATAGATTGACAGACAGACAGACAGGTGACAGACAGACAGACATACATACATATAAATAGATAGATAGATAGATAGATAGATAGATAGACTAAATGACTGATATATAGACAGAATGATAAAAATGAAGTTAGACTAAAATGAGTTGCTGACTGCCAGCATGATCTATAGATACATAGATAAATAGGTAGATAGATTGACTACTGAACGACTGATAGACAGACATACAGAAAGACTGAATAATAGATAGACAGATGGATAGATAGGCAGACAGATGGTCTAGATGCACATTTATAGATATGTAAAGATATATAAAACATATAGATAGATAGATTGATATAGACAAACGCGGTACTGCTATTGATAAAGATTAGACAGAAATATATATAGACAGATAAAATGTATAATTTCTTAAAAAAATACTTCAGTCCTGTGTATTCAAATAAAACAAATTATTTTTAGCTTCCATGTTTATTTAGCGAATCAAACAGTTAATTATCTTATCGTAATATTGTGGGTATCAGGTCTAGCCATTCACCATACCTGCAAACGAAAATTTAACAATGTCTTTATGGCTCTATTTAAGGTGTGGGGGTATGTGTGTGTGTGTGTATGTGTGTGTATGTGTGTATGTGTGTGTGTGTGTGTGTGTGTAATCTGTATAGTGCAATAGGTTAGTGTTTATGGTCATTTATTTCTGCTCATTGTGTACAAGTAATGGTTTCATGTCATGTGGACCGTCAATAGAGAGGCCAGATGAAGTCCAGATTGTCTTTTTTGAGATATACATAACAATAAAAATTTATTGTTGACAAAATATTTTTTTTTTTAAATAGCAGTTTAAGCAAAAGACTTTTATAATAAAGTACTAAAGATCAAAGACACCAAATGTCGATAATCCAATACATTTCCTTTAAATACGTCAATACCAAACTAAACGATGCGAGGATGTCCATTGTTTAGGACACCGTAACATAACTAATTTGGACAGTACAACAACTATTGTGAACAGTGCATGAGGAAGGGAACGGGTGGAGGGGAGGGGGGGTGTCGAGATTTTGACGTCATAAATGGCACACTTACAAATATGGCGTCATAGAGGGTTACACTTAGAGAGTTGTTAAAGTTTACATCATGATATCACCTGTATAAATGAGATGCTGTCAAATTGATATATGTTTGTGTCTTTGATTCCGATGGTGAATGAGGATAATGGATCAAAAAGATGAATCATTGACAGCTGTTGCTGTTTGGGGGTTTTGGTTAATTTCATGAATTAAAATATAATATTAAAACAAATTCTTACCTTATTACCAGAAAACGATTCAGCTTTTCAGAAAATTATTCCTCCAAAAAAAAAAAATAGATATCAATTAGAATATATTTCACCACAATTTAACCTTTCTTCGGGTATTCCACGTACTTGATAAACAGATATATTAAAAAATACAAAAACACACAAAGTACAATAACTGTACTACTTTCTCTTTGAATCGATAATCCCCAAAAATAAACGGCCAGATCTGTCTATTAATCCACACTTTAAGACACTGAAGACACTCAATGAAGACAGGCGCGAAGCTACTTATCAATGAAAGTGTGAAATAATAATAATACAAAAACAAAATGGACCAACACTTTCATTAGATATTATTAATCCAAATTGTGAACGAGCTCTGTCACATTCGTGACGACATTATTATTGTTGCTGGTCTTCTTCTTCTCCTCTGTACCGGTAAAACATTGTCTAGCATGGCAAAAGACTCCCTTCTACTAGCAACTGTGAAAGAATTAAAAACACACACAGTTACAATTGTGTGTAAGTGTGTGTGTGTGTGTGTGTGTGTGTGTGTGTGCAGCATGGTCCACAGTTTAATCTACAGTTTAATAGATCAGTACCCCCTCTACCCCTCCCACCCCCACCCAGCTTCATCCCACCCCCCAGTACACTTCTATAGCCATTTTTTTTTACCTTTCGAAAACAACCCCCCCCCCAACCCCACTTCTCTTTTATTCTATTTAAAACAGGGGGGGGGGGGGAAAGATTCTGGTCTATTTTAAACAACCTTTTGTGTAAATCTGTTTTTAGGATCCCGTAAGACAAGTGTTTGATATATTTGACAATGGACACACAATACGTCCGGGGGAGATAAACTATTGAAAGACCTCAACCATTGTCTGCCTCGCTGTACCGTTCAGTTGAAATAAGGAATTGAAATAAGGGTAAGGGGGGGGGGAGAGACTAGGAGACCGGGGGGGAGGGGGGAATAAAACAAGGGGGGTGTTCGCTTTTGGTGGAGAGGGGGGGTGGAGATTGAAGTTTTTTTTAAAGGGAGGGGGGAGGGGAGGTCGCGGTTAAATGGGGGAGGGGGGGTAAAGGTTTTTTGGAGTTTCTATATTGAGAGAGACGAGGAAAAGAGGAGGGGGGGGGCAGAGCAGAAGAACAGGTTTGAATATTTTTAGCGGTGCTCGCTCGCTCCCCTCCTCCCACCACGCCCTCATCTCTAAGTAAAGTCCTGTTGTCCTGCGTGATAATGCCCCTCCCCCCGGCCGTACCCCAAGCTTGACAGCTTTTTTAATTTTTTTATATTTTTTTTTTTCAAGTATTCTAAAATACGAAGTATCACTTTCATCTTTCTGGTTTCATTTTCATCCCCTGTTCATTTTTGTTTTTTTTTTTAAATTTTAAACTACGGGCTAATGAATTGTGATTTAACGACCTTTGCTTTTCCCCCAATAATGAAATTAGTGAATTTATTATAAATTACACAGGTTTAAAATGACCGGCATGTAACAAACTAGTTATATAGGCCGAGGACTAAAGATGTTTATTACGATAGGCTAACTAGTTCCGTTCTAAAAAAAAAAAGGGGGGGGGGGCATTTCAGTTTGTATTTTAATGTAATCCCAGTGTTAAGTAGGGCCATTCACATAGTTTAGTTCAGGGCAGGCACGCCGAGAGGGGGGTCGTTGCCAGGGGGCCCGCATCTGTAAGGGGGCCCGGCCGCCCCGACCATGTCAATTTTTTCACGACTCATTGTTTATTAAGGGGCCCGCTATGATGTCCTGCCCTGGGGCCCTTGTTGGCTCTCGGCGCCCCCTGAGTTCAGGGCCCATAAATATGTATGTCTGGGAGTCTCGGCCCAGGGCCCAAAGGGACGTAAGAACGACTAAGGTAATCGACGTTATATTATTATTATTCTATAGTACTTTATTACTATTACTAACAGGTGTTTGAGTATTAAAATATTAAGCCAGATAAGCAACAAGCGTGGAGGCCATAGGTTCGAAACCCATTAGCCCAGCCGGCGTCAGTTCCCCCCCCCCACCCCGTCTTATATAGCCAATGTAGTCCATGCCGTAGCATGAGAGAGTGTGTATGTGTGTGTGCGGGGGGGGGAGGAAGGGAGGGTGAAAGAGAGCTTATTAACGATGCGCTATTCGGAGCACTGTTATCACTTAAAACAATTGCTACCGGCAGTGTCGAACCTTGATAGAGGGAGGCAGAGGGGAGGAGATGCCAGGAGCGAGACTCTCTCAGTTTTGTCATCTGAAGGGGTGGGGGGACCCTTTTGACAATTAGGAGAGGGGGCAGCCATGTTTGTTTTATCCTTAAGAACATCTACTTTAAAAATGGTGTGGGATTTTGACAATCCACATTTATAGAAACTATTGCTAATGTTTAAACTCTGTATCCACATTGTTCTGTTCTGGAACACTGAAGTCTTTACCGGGATGCTGCACAGCTTGGTGCCAAAGGGCTAACGTAACCGCCCCTTCACTCCCTGTGTATCTACCATGCTCAGCGTTTCCACCCCCTCCGCCCCGCCCCCATCTCGCTGATGAAACGGGGCTTCATGATTTATTGTAGCCGTTAACGTTACAGGTTGAAAATACCGCACTCTCTCCAGAACCTAATGGTCACCAGCGGTCAGTGTAATTAAGTTCAGTATGTCCGGCTAAAGATTGTCAGAAGCGCCACCCCCCCCCCCCCACACCCAAAGCTCCCCCTCCCTCGCAAGAAAAGGAAACTTGAAAAGTAGAGGATAGCTATGGTGTGTGTGGGGGGGGGAATGATAGGGGGGGGGAAGATGAGGGGTGCTGGAGGCGAGGGAGTTTGCTGCCCATAAAGTAATTCGAGGAAACACACACACACACACACACTCCGACACATACACACAGAGACAGACAAGAAGACTACTTGAACTATATTGATGAAACAGTGATACTAAACATTGTACGTGTTTGATTGTAGGTGTGTTAGTGAGTTGGTGTGTGTGTGTGTGTGTGTTTTGAAAGGCATAGAGTGCTGTTGTATAAGCGGATGAACGTGGGTAGATTTGAACTGCAGTATAGAGGTCAATCGGGGGGGGGGGGGTGGAGAGTGGGATTTGGGTGGGGTGGGGCAAAACGAAGACTTGTATATTTGACAAAATAGAAATTAATAGCGATTTCAATAATTGAAATGCCAAGCCTGGTCTTTATCTATCTATCTATCTATCTATCTATCTATCTATCTATCTATCTATCTATCTATCTATCTATCTATCTATCTATCTATCTATCTATCTATCTATCTATCTATCTATCTATCTATCTATCTATCTATCTATCTTCTCTGTTTGTCTGTCTGTCTCAGGCCCGTAGCGTGCGTGCGTTTTGTCTGTCCCCCCTGCTTATTTGTTCTACTTAGTAAAATGTATTACCTGCCCCCCCCCCTGTTATTGCTTGACCCCTGCTGTAGAATGCCTGGCCCCTGCTGTAGAATTTTCACGCTACGGGGCTGGTCTGTCTGTTTGTTAGTCTGTCTCTCCGTCTGTATGTCCGTCTGTATGTCTGTCCATCTCATTGTCTGTCTCACCGTCTGTCTGTTTACACATCGAGAAATAGATGTAGATTTAGATATATATATATAATTATCTAGAAAGACTTACATATGGATGTATTATAAATTAATAATTATTTTTTACCTTTATTTGTCTGTCTGTGTGTTCTGTAAATGAACATTACTTCTAAATCATTTATTTACAATATAATTCCTTTATCCTGACAATTCTATTCAATAGATTTAGTTGCCAGATTTTTCCCAGATTTTTTTTTTCCTCTTCCCGTCTTATTATAAACAAATAAAAAAGGAAAAAAAGTGAAAAGGGTCTCACGCAGACACCCAGATACAATAATAGACTTTTTTGACGAGTTCAAACCAGCAGCTATAATCTAAACAAAGCAATAATAATTCCCCTTTGTCTGGTATTCGTCATTTGAATCAACAAGCCTGTCAGACCGACTCAGTTGTAGAACGCTTTTCGGTCCTGTTAGCCAAGACAGGACAGAAATATAATAAAAAAACGTAACACAATACGTTGGTTTTTGTCTCTGTCTTCTTTACCTTTCACTGAGGACCCCAATAGGGGTGAAACGTCACAAAAGAAAAAGTACCCAGGCTGCTCGTGTGCAATTTTGAAAAGCAGACGTCAATGGAAACAACACGTGGGTTTTTTTCTATTTTAATAATTTGTGTTCTATTTATTATTATTTTTTTTTTGCTCTAAATTTTAATCGATTTTTTTTTCTGAACGTGTTATAGAAATATTATTTGAAGATATTCCAGGTTATTTTGTATGTATTATATCATTCCTATTAAATTATTGTAGTTATATAATTGTCTGTTTGTATATTGCATAGGCATATAATTGTGTATGTGTGTATTGTATAGGTATAATTGTGTGTTTGTAAATGGTATAGGTATAATTGTGTGTTTGTAGATTGTATAGGTATAATTGTATGTTTGTAAATTGTATAGGCATAATATTGTGTGTGTGTGTATATTGTATAGATATAATTGTGTGTTCGTATATTGTACAGGTATAATTGTGTGTTCGTATATTGTACAGGTATAATTGTGTGTTCGTATATTGTATAGGTATAATTGTCTGTTTGTATATTGTATAGGCATATAATTGTGTATGTGTGTATTGTATAGGTATAATTGTGTGTTTGTATATTGTACAGGTATAATTGTGTGTTCGTATATTGTACAGGTATAATTGTGTGTTCGTATATTGTACAGGTATAATTGTGTGTTTGTATATTGTACAGGTATAATTGTGTGTTTGTTTTCCATAGTTTATTTCGTGTGCAGTCTTGAGTCTCATGCTGATGTCATCACATGTCATCCTGTTTGATTGTAACTAGCTCTGCTGATGTCACGGCACTCAGATATTGTGCTCTGTGTACCCCGGGGGGTGAGGGGTCAATATGACGTCGATGAGAGGAACAATTCGTTTCTTCATACGGTAAAAAAAAAAAGAAAGATTCTTCAAATAGCCTCACCATAAATCATCTATCAAGATTTAGTGAAGTAAAGGAGTTAACTAATTAATATCTCTAGAAGTTTCTTCCCAGGGCCCCCTTATACCCCTAGATATCCCTGACTAGGCCCCCCTTACATCGGTAGAAGTTCCTTTCTAGGCCCCTCTTATATCTGTAGAAGTCCTTCTCTAGGGCCCCCTTATATTTGTAGGTCCCAGACTAGGGCCCCCTTATATCTGTAGAAGTCTTTGTCTAGGGCCCCCTTATATCTCTAGTCCTGACTAGGGCCCCCAAATAGCTCCAGAGGTCTCTGCCATGAGCCCCTAAAGAGCAACGTATCCTATGATACAGAGTCCACGTTGAAAAGTCAACAGAGGGAAACCTTTATTTGGATTCGAACCGGCGGCTAACACCTTTTTTTTTCCCCGCTTCAACTCTCGACCACATCACCACCATCTTTATTTTGTCGTCTGGCGTTTTAGTGGCCTTAAATTCGGTGATTTTTCTCTTGAAGCCTCTTCTTCGTTGTGCCTCCATAGTCGGTGCATCCCCGAACCATAAATGACACTTTTACCTAATCCCAAGTTTTAATAATTTATAATAATAAAATCACAATAATGTAAAAAAAAAGTAAAGTATCTGGATAAAGTGGACTTAAACATCAGTGGCAGGACTCGAACACATACATTTTGAGCAGGTAGAGAGGTGCGCCAGCCACTGTACCACAGATGTGGTCCATAAGCTGTATGACCTGTATACAACAACAACAACAACAACAGACTCTTATTCAAATTTACATCGTTTATCAATAGAAAGTAAAAAAAAAATTGTATTCAAAACTCACTCTCTCTACAAATTTGATCTATTTTTTTCTATTTTTTTTTATAACACACCATGCAATCAGTAACAACTTTGGCCTAAAATAGACCATCATTTTTATCAAAACTTTTTTTTTATGTGCTTTTATGGTTCTTTTTTTTATATTTTGAAACAGAGTTAAAATGAAAAGATTTGAAAAAATAAAAAAAATAAAAATAGCAACAAGTCACGAAAATTGTTACTTTATAAACTATCAAACAAAATTTTATCATTCCCCCACCTGGTCCACAGGTGACGGCCCTCGGTTTGAAGGAACGTACCAGGGGGGTGGGTGGGTGGAGGGGGGGAATACTAGGTTGAGTTGGGTTTTAACTTGATTTTTTAGCTGGGTTTTTTTACTTGATTTTTTAGCTGGGTTTTTTTACTTGATTTTTTAGTTGGGTTTTAAAAAGTGAAGGGAATATCGGTATCGGATTATTATTTTGTTAGGCCTGATATTCGATTCCTTTAATTACCCATTTTTTGAGCATTAAATCGAAATCTGTACAAATTTTGGTATCGCGGACCATGACTATTGTTAACGGTCAATAGATACGGTTAAAAAAAACAAAAAAAAACACCGACTTTGTATTAACAATATTCTATTTTTAGGTTTCTCTTGTTAGACAATATATTTGACCTAGCCATGGTTGGGAAACTCTTAACTCTCTCATTCTGGTGTACATGGTGTACATGGTGTGCATGGTGTGCAGGCTGTAGAGGGTGTATGGGGGTTGCCTCAAACAAGGGTGCGCTTTGTACATATTTCATGGTGTTATATAGAATAACAGCTTAATAAGGAAAAACGCTCAGATGCACACCTGAAATAAATTGGGATGATTGATATAGGTCCCCATATATATGTATACACACACAAACAGAAAACACTGAAAGAAACACAAACACGCTTACACCCCTTTCTTTCAGAGTTTTCTGTTTGTGTGTCTGTGTGTGTGTGTGTGTGTGTTTTAAAATTATTTTTGTTTGTGAGCATGGTCGTGTACATGTGTTTGTTTCTGTGTGTATGTGTGTTTGCATGTGAATATGCGTGCGTGTGTGTGTTTGTGTGTATGTGCATGTTTGTGTGTAATTTTTTTCCTCTAGTAAATATACGTACAGCGTCCTTTCATTATTTATTTTATTTTAACAGAATTTCAAGTTTATTTTCTCTCGCGCTATGCCAGAAATAATTCACAATAAAACTGTCACAGGTAATCAAAAGTGAGCCATGACTTCTTGTGCATTTTTTTTTCCGTTCAGATATTTAATAAAAAATATTACAAAAACTGGACAAAATGATGCATCGTATACAGTTTAAATTGAGGCAACTCAAGCCGTGTAATGCATGACGGTGGAATGGGTCTCTTACAGCTTGCCGTGGGCTGGGTCTCTTACAGTTTGTCGTGAACTGGGTCTCTTACAGCTTGTCGTGAACTGGGTCTCTTACAGCTTGTCATGGACTGGTCTCTTACAGCTTGTCATGGACTGGTCTCTTACAGCTTGTCATGGACTGGGTCTCTTACAGCTTGTCATGGACTGGTCTCTTACAGCTTGTCATGGACTGGTCTCTTACAGCTTGTCATGGACTGGTCTCTTACAGCTTGTCATGGACTGGTCTCTTACAGCTTGTCATGGACTGGTCTCTTACAGCTTGTCATGGACTGGTCTCTTACAGCTTGTCGTGGGCTGGGTCTCTTACAGCTTGTCGTGGACTGGTCTCTTACAGCTTGTCGTGAACTGGGTCTCTTACAGCTTGTCATGGACTGGGTCTCTTACAGCTTGCCGTGGACTGGTCTCTTACAGCTTGTCGTGGGCTGGGTCTCTTACAGCTTGTCATGGACTGGTCTCTTACAGCTTGTCGTGAACTGGGTCTCTTACAGCTTGTCATGGACTGGGTCTCTTACAGCTTGTCATGGACTGGTCTCTTACAGCTTGTCATGGACTGGACTCTTACAGCTTGTCATGGACTGGTCTCTTACAGCTTGTCATGGAATGGGTCTCTTACAGCTTGTCATGGAATGGGTCTTACAGCTTATCGTGGGCTGGGTCTCTTACAGCTTGCCGTGGGCTCAGCCTCTTACAGCTTGTCGTGGGCTCAACCTCTTACAGCTTATCATGGGCTGGGTCTCTTACAGCTTGTCGTGGGCTCAGCCTCTTACAGCTTATCGTGGGTTCAGCCTCTTACAGCTTGTCGTGGGCTGGGTCTCTTACAGCTTGTCGTGGGCTGGGTCTCTTACAGCTTGTCGTGGGCTGGGTCTCTTACAGCTTGTCGTGGGCTCAGCCTCTTACAGCTTATCGTGGGTTCAGCCTCTTACAGCTTATCGTGGGCTGGGTCTCTTACAGCTTGTCGTGGGCTGGGTCTCTTACAGCTTGTCGTGGGCTCAGCCTCTTACAGCTTATCGTGGGTTCAGCCTCTTACAGCTTATCGTGGGCTCAGCCTCTTACAGCTTGTCATGGACTGGGTCTCTTACAGCTTGCCATGGAATCGTCTCACATTTTGCCCATTTGACCTATTGATTGAGGAGGGGTTATTCTTGTATGTGTAATTGAAGGGTGTTATGAGTTGAGCGGCAGCATGTTCGCGAACAGGGCCACCCGCAAGTGGGTGCAGCCCTAAACTTTTTACTAACCCCCCTGCCCTTTTGGGCCCTGCCGTACACTGTGAACTGATATGAAGTGTTGGCGACTGGTAGGGTTCATACTTGTCAGTGGCTCAGGATTACCAGAGGAGAGACTGTCGGGGGAGGGGGAGGAACAGCCCTTATGTGAGCCTGACAACTCTGTTGGTTAGAACCACGTTGTTTCATCCTCTCCACACTGCAAATGATTGAAAACGTGGTTGCTGTTGTTGGTGGCTGTTGTTGGTGGCTGTTGTTGGTGGCTGATGTTGGTGGCTGTTGTTGGTGGCCGTTGTTGGTGGCCGTTGTTGGTGGCTGTTGTTGGTGGCTGTTGTTGATGGCCGTTGTTGTTGGCTGTTGTTGTTGGCTGTTGATGGTGGCTGTTGTTGGTGGCTGTTGTTGGTGGCTGTTGTTGGTGGCCTTTGTTGTTGGCTGTTGTTGCTGGCTGTTGTTGGTGGTTGTTGTTGGTGGTTGTTGTTGGTGGCTGTTGTTGGTAGTTGTCGTTGGTGGCTGTTGTTGCTGGCTGTTGTTGGTGGTTGTTGTTGGTGGCTGTTGTTGGTGGCTGTTGTTGGTAGTTGTCGTTGGTGGTTGTTGTTTTTGGCTGTTGTCGGTGTCTGTTGTTGCGATGGTGTCGCTCTAATACGTCGTAATGTGTCTCAAAATGATTGTGTAAGCCCGTGCACCTAGCCCTACAGCACATCCACCTCTCTCTTCTCTCTCTCTCTTTCTTTTCTCCTTCTCACCCCTCCTCCTCTTTCCACTATATTTCAAACACAATACAGGGTGTGTCCCGGTTAACGCACACAAAAGGGAACCCACGAACAAAACTTATAAACACCCACAAGAATAAACGCCGTGTTCAAATGGCGCGTTGCACCTACCCGGATGGACTACGTACAAAAATAAAATAAAATAAAAAAAAAACATTTTAGCCAGAGAAGAAATATCAACATTGGGTTGGAAAAAAATGCACTATATTTAAAAAAAAAATATAATATGCCTTCCCCCCTATGAATTAATTCACACACACACAAAAATAGGAGGTGTGTGTGTGTGTTTTTATTTCCCCTTCTTTTGTGACACTCGCCGTAGTAACAGGCAATAGGCAAGGCATTCTTTACTATTTGTGTTTGATTGACGTTATGGACAATTCTTGTTAAAGGGAGACGACATTACAGTTTGTCAACGGTAGCATACTGTCAATTGTACGAGTTCATTCTTTTCAACAACAAGTTTTATAATGAGTATATGTGGACTATGTAGAATTGTATCATATATATATATATATATATATATATATATGTGTGTGTGTGTGTGTGTGTATGTATATGTATAATAATATAATAGTGAAAGTAAAGAATTAATACAACAGTATTCCAGTTTACAATCATGCAAAAAATCGGATCTGCCCGAAACCAAAAAATAACCCAGCCTACCGATCAAGCCTAAGGGGATATAACTCTATGAGAAGGTTTTTTTTTGCAGGGTACAGCTAGTATATAGGCTATATAATATTCAATTCTGTTTAATTTCAACTGTTGGCGACTGAAATATTATTTGGATAAGGACTTTGCACATGTGCACACATTCTTCTTATTTTTTTTATTCTTTGTGCACTATGGATCGTAAGAAAGAAAATTGAAAGCAAAAAAAAAAAAAATTAAAAGCACTGGGGGCGGGGGGGGGGCGAGGCGGGAGATAGGGTGGGTCCCAGAAGGCGAATAGATCCATTGACGTTACAATACAGACATTGACGTTACAATACAGACATTGACGTTACAATACAGACATTGACGTTACAATACAGACATTGACGTGACAATACGGACATTGACGTTACAATACGGACATTGACGTTACAATACGGACATTGACGTTACAATACAGACATTGACGTTACAATACAGACATTGACGTTACAATACAGACATTGACGTTACAATACAGACATTGACGTGACAATACGGACATTGACGTTACAATACGGACATTGACGTTACAATACGGACATTGACGTTACAATACAGACATTGACGTTACAATACAGACATTGACGTTACAATACAGACATTGACGTTACAATACAGACATTGACGTTACAATACGGACATTGACGTTACAATACGGACATTGACGTTACAATACGGACATTGACGTTACAATACAGACATTGACGTTACAATACAGACATTGACGTTACAATACAGACATTGACGTTACAATACAGACATTGACGTTACAATACAGACATTGACGTTACAATACAGACATTGACGTTACAATACGTACATTGACGTTACAATACGGACATTGACGTTACAATACGGACATTGACGTTACAATACAGACATTGACGTTACAATACAGACATTGACGTTACAATACGGACATTGACGTTACAATACAGACATTGACGTTACAATACAGACATTGACGTGACAATACGGACATTGACGTTACAATACGGACATTGACGTTACAATACAGACATTGACGTTACAATACAGACATTGACGTGACAATACGGACATTGACGTTACAATACAGATATTGACGTGACAATACGGACATTGACGTTACAATACAGACATTGACGTGATAATACGGGACATATTACAGTCTGAAGAAATTTTTTTTCCCATACAAAAACTTTTTCTTAATGCCCTGTTGTATACCTTATTATAATATTTCACTTTCAGGTGGAACGAAACAAATAAAAGAGAAATAAAGCGCTTTGATAATTGGCACTTTAGAACTTTTTTTTGAGTGTCTGGCCCTTTATCCACAGGAGCAGTTCCAGAGAGAATAAAGTCATATAAATACTTTTTGTACTTTTCAGGGGGGGCTTTTTTTATTATTATTGGTAGCGGGGAATGGTGTGTGGGGGGTGGAATAGAAGGGTGCTTGCTGTGTTGATCAATCTAGTCAGCGCAAACTACCAATTGGTGGGGAGTGCGGGTGAAGGGGAGTCTGTAGAAATAATTGGAAGTATATATATATATATATACATGTGTGTGTGTCTGTGTGTACGTACTAAAATGGGTCTCTACCCAGGGGCGCCGAGAGCCAACAAGGGCCCCAGGGCAGGACATCATTGCGGGCCCCTTAATAAACAATGAGTATGAAAAAATTGACATGGTCGGGGCGGCAGGGCCCCCTTACAGACGCGGGCACCCTGGCAGTGACTCCCCTGACCCCCCCCCCTCTCGGCGTGCCTGCATCTACCCACCTTTAAATGACGAGCTACAGTATCTGTTTTTTTTTTCAACAAACATATCAATATAAATCTAAGTTTGTATTATTTACAGTAGTGTGTTTGTATTATGTACAGTAGTGTGTTTGTATTATTTACAGTAGTGTGTTTGTATTATTTACAGTAGTGTGTTTGTATTATTTACAGTAGTGTGCTTGTATTATTTACAGTAGTGTGTTTGTATTATTTACAGTAGTGTGTTGTGGGACAGAGGGAAGACTGGGAGAAGATGTGTGTGAAGTCACTGTATGGATGAGATGAATTCTCTTAGATCCCATAAACCACTAATGGGACGGTTTTTATGGTGCCCTTCTTTCATCCCCACCATAGCCGATAGTGCAATGGCCATGGAGGCACCACGGGAGATATATCGGGAACCTGGGCCAAAACCTGAAAAAAAATGCATTGGTCCTCACCGGAGATCGAACAAGGTTCTTTCAGGTCGACAGTTGAGCGCTTTACCACACGATCATCCGTTTCCTTTACTGAGAGAATGTAGCAATGTTCATTCAAAACACCTTGAGTTATACAAATCCTTAACAAAATGTTTGTTTTCTCCTCTTACAGACATTATCCGAGTGACAGGCAGACATTTATACAGGCTATAAAAGTTTCCCATCTGCCGGATAAGGGCCGAACAATAGATTGTGGAGGGAGAAAGCTGTACACCATAAAAGCTGTTGCTCATCTCTATCTCACTTTTGAAATACAAAACACAACAACGACGGCGACTGCGTCTGCTCCCACGCCATGCACGTGCGGAACAGGAGAGCGCGCAGGTGATGCAATCATGCCGCATGTGGCGTGATACTTGTGGCTAGTCCTGGTTTCACATGGCGAGGTATGGGGAGGGGGAGGATTGGGGAAGGCGTGGGTAGGGAACTTGGAGGTGAGGAAGAGAAAAAAGGGGTCGGGTGTGTGTGGGAGGTGGGGGGGGGGTGGATAGTTGGAGCTGTAACTGATTTATGTTTTTTTTTGAGGTGTTAATAGTTTGTTACGTTGTGTGTGTGTGTGCGTGTGTGTGGGTGTAAGTATGGTCAACAATGAACGGAAAGCCAGCGGAAGGTTGTGTGATTGTAAGATTGCCATCAAAAGGGGAAGTGAGCATCGGTATGTGGTCCGTGTAAGGAAGAGGTTTGTTTCCTCTTTCTAAGTGTTTCACCCCACAGCAGCAGCCATCATTCACTGCTCGGGCGTTTACGAAATAAGGACAGTATGAAACCCAAGCGAAGAATGTGAGGAGGAATTCTAACGCCTCGCCCTGCATCATGGCTCTCGACCACCGACACACTCACACACAAACACACACACACACACACACACCGGTAGGCACTGGAGGGCCATTGGTCAAGAGAAGTATCCACAAAGGACGTAGGCAACAGGAACATGTGGGTCACTAACTCATTATCAAGTGGGACGGATGGCCGAGTGGTGTAGATACTCGACTGACGACCTGAGGTTCCTGGGTTCGATCCTTGGTGAGACCCATGGAATTTTTCCAGATGAAATTTGGTGCAAAGTCGTCCCACAAGTCCACCCAGCTTTAAATGGGTACCTGACTTTAAGTTGGGGGAAGTAAAGGCGGCTGGGCGTTGTGCTAACCACACAATCCCTTCATATGCCGAAACAGATGAATTCTACACTTCATCTGTCCCGAAGGTCCGCTAGGGCTAAAGGAACTTTACTTTTTAACCCATTATTATCACAATGCTGATCATGATAAATAAGTCTCACGTGGCCCAGGCTCACTGAGGGTCACCGTGAACCTTTATAGCCCGGGCACCCATGGGCAGATCCAACTTGAGTGCAAGGTGAGAAAAAAGGGTTGTGTTGGGGGGGGGTGAGGGGTTGCGAGATGAGTGCAGGTAAATGTTTCCCCAATATCGATAACACGTTTGTTAAAGGATATCCGGGGATTAACATCATTTAATCTTTGCATCTTCCTGTTGTAAACAATAAGGAGTAAATGAACAGAGTAGATGAACAGAGTAGATGAACCGAGTAAATGAACAGAGTAGATGAACAGAGTGAATGAACATAGTAAATGAACAGAGTAAATTAACAGAGTAAATGAACAGAGTAGATGAACAGAGTAGATGAACAGAGGAGATGAACAGAGTAAATGATCAGAGTAGATGAATAGAGAAGACGAACAGAGTAGATGAACAGAGAAGATGAACAGAGTAGATGAACAGAGTAGATGAACCGAGTAAATGAACAGAGTAGATGAACAGAGTGAATGAACATAGTAAATGAACAGAGTAAATTAACAGAGTAAATTAACAGAGTAGATGAACAGAGTAAATGAACAGATTTATTAAACAGAGTAAATGAACAGAGTAAATGAACAGATTTATTAAACAGAGTAAATGAACAGAGTAGATGAACAGAGTAAATAAACAAGAGTAAATGAACAGAGTGAATGAACATAGTAAATGAACATATGGTTCATTCAAAACGTCTTAAATACAACTCTGTGTATTTTCAAAATGGACGGGATGTTACACCGATCTTCCCAGCTAAAATAATTTGTGTGTGTGTGTGTCTTTAATTCACCGTCATCACACTCATAACCGATGTGGTCGTAGGGGGTAACGAATAGACACACACCCCAACAGACCTATCTCTACATGACCGTCCATCCTGAGTGTCTGTCTTTAATTCATTCATTACTAGCCCTGTCCATTCTGTTCTATATTGTCACACCCAGGAGCCCAACCAGTATGTTGAAGTTGGTAGGGTCCAAAATATTAGGTAAGATGAATATTGGTATGTCTGCCCCCCAAATTTT